>OMNW01035546.1:1631-24756 GCA_900303245.1 Selene dorsalis | reverse complement strand
AATGAGATGGTTCTTTTGTCCAAACTAGATTCTGTCCGACAAAGACGGAAACACAATCTCTTCTTGCATTTTCAAAAATAGACTCGCACTTCTCCACAAGTCTTCATTCAAATGCTGCCACTGAAACACTGACACATGACAGTGTTTCAATGGCAGCATTTGAATGTAACTTTTTGTGCAGATTTTTGTAGAAAGACTAAATGTAAATTGGCATCATCAGCAGATAAAGGCAAGGCAATTTTATTTATATAGCCCGTTTTTACAAACAGTTTGTCTCAAAGGGCTTTACACAGCATCATTACAACATCTTCTGCCCTTAGACCCTCACATCGACTGAGGAAAAACTCCCAAGAAAACCCTTTAATAGGGATAAAAAATTGGAGAAACCTCAGGGTGAGCAACAGAGGAGGGATCCCTCACCCAGGCCTGAAAATATTTCCTCTGCTTCTCAACTGATAGCAGTCTGAAACAATCGTTGTTGTTTTGTTTAGATATAAAATACTGTGTAGATGCTGTATGCTGCGCTGTGTGTTGGTGGACGGTGGAGTACCTGGTAGTCCCAGGCCTGGCTGTCGAAACCCAGTCCACATCCAGTGGGATCGGCGCACTCCAGGTACAGTTTGTACATGTCGAAGCAGGTCAGCTCCCCTGTGGCGTTATAAAAAATCGCTGCAGGATGGAAAGTATGAAGGTTACTTAAGTGTCTGATCACTACCTCGAGGATGAGTAGTAGACTGGTTTGCATTTCATTTCTGCACTTTTGAGTCTTTCCATGTGTCAGAGACTCATTTGAAGCGCAGGCCTACGGACTCTAGTTTTACCTGCAGTGTCCCTGAGGCTGGCCAGGAGATCAGATCCACTGTGCATGGTTTCACAAGCCACCTGAAAATCAAAGTCAGTATCAGTCTCTAAATCAGATTTACTGTTATTGATATCTTCTCATATGATCTCATTTCTGTTTATTTTCTGCCCTTAATTCAGACACAAATGACAGAAACTCATATAAGAATCTGAATCTACATTTTCACATCTTGTATATTAATATTTGCATTTCCCTTTTTTTCTGTCATTCATATATTACATTTATTTGTTTGCAACTTTTCATGTGCATAAACTGTATTTTTTCCAGTTAAATTTCATTTTTGTACTGCAACGACAGCAACCCATAAGGAACATTTTCCTTTCCACACATTCATATATTCTGAGTTTCTTTTTGCGCTCTCATTTCTCTCCTCTTTCCATCCTTTTGTGTGTCTTTAGTGTTGTCTCTAGTGTCTTGTCTCTGATATTAGCTTGGGTTTCAAGTGATATAACTGCTGAGGTCCACAGCTGGTCCACAGCTGCTGTAATCTTGTTTGCATATTGTGCCTTGGGACAGCTGAATGAGGAGTTTCTGCTGTTTGTCAGAATGGTTTCAGTATATGTGATGTTGCTCACTCATGCACAGCACTGTAGGCTACTGACTTGTGGTTTAATTACTGTATACCTTCACTGGGTTGGCGGGCATGTTGCCCATGAAGTGGGTGCTGTAGGGGTAATCCAACATGGCCATCATAGTAAAGGCGTTCCTCAGCAGGCCGTTCAGCTGGTGGATGTCCTGAGCGGATGATGGAGGTTTACACAGGCTGAACTCTGACTGGATGCGGCTGTAATCTGGAAACGAAACAACAGCGTGCGTTTAACCTCAGAGCTAATGAGAGGTAGTACTGTATGTCTGGCTCTACTTTTAGACTTAAATATTTGGATTTGAGCAATTTTATGAAATTTGTTTGCATTATAACTACCGAGCCTGAGGATAACTTTTATCACCAGGTCTTTTCATCTTTGTGATAGAATCCATCATTAGAGCTACACAGATATAATTCTTCTCTATCAGAAAAAGGACGTGATCATTTTTACTTCACTTTATGCAGATGTTCATGTAATAGTTAATTTCATATGTCAAGATCTCACTCCATCATTTAATGAGTTTAATTCCATCTGAAGATATAAATGTAAATATATAAGTGGCATCAAAATTAACCACGTGTCATGTGTGCTGTTCACATTCATATTTGACTAATCAAATGTTTTCCTTCTGTTTGTTTTCTTTGTCTTCTTGTGAGTGAGAGTGTTTTCACACGCTTGCCAGGCTCTCATTAAAATTAAGGCATTAAATTTTCCGCAGATAAAATGAAGGTCATGTTTTCTCCAGACAGAGCATCGCAACAACATTTACCTTGGCGTTCAGCCAGTTCTTTCAGCTGATGGAAAGCTCCTCTCACAGCATCTCTGCATTCAGGTGCAATGCTCTCAAAATCCTTTGAAAGAGAAATGACAGCTTATAACATGTTTACCTCAATGTACACGTGCTTTGTTCTATCGTGTTACCATGTCCACTGTAACAGTTTTTATAGAGGGAGTACTGTCTGTGCACTTACCGCTGTAACATCTCTAAAAAACTGCCTGGAGTCTCCCAGGCCAGCTGTGGACAGGATGGGTGCACTGGCAGCCAGAGCTCCAGCCACTATGTTTGGATACTTGAGTCTCATGTAGACCGACAACATACCACCGTAACTGCAGAGACAAGAGCAGACAGTGAACAGTGAATGCACCAGAGTGAGCAGAGAGGACCTAATAGTAACTGTATCTGCATCTTTTCTTTTACAGGGATATCATGCCTGGCCCTTATCAGATATCAGAGCAAAGAGAAACTTCTCATTATTCACTGGGCTGTTTGATACTTGAGACACGGACAGCATAGGTACATACAGGAAACTTGTGAAACACAACAATGGAGGTTTTTAAATATGGCATCTGATTTCTTAACATGTCCAAATGATTAAAATACAGAGTTCACTTCAGAAGAGCTGCAGAGTCAAGTTTAGTTTGAGGGATTCTTTCTGTGGCCTGTAACGCAGTGATGTGCTACACATAAAAGCATAGAGTAAAAAAAAACTTTTTTTTTTTTGTAATGATGTATCGTTTAAGGGAGAGGAACTTCAGACAAATTCCACAACAAGTCACACAGGTGGACGACACCAGCAACAGGCAGGTGGATCCTACCTGCCACCAAACACGATAACGGGGCAGCGCGAGGCCGACAGCTGCTGCCTCAGCTCAGTGATCAGGACGCTGTAGTCGGCAAGAGCCTGCTCCACTGTCAGCAGGCCGACCTCAGGGATGCTGAAGGAGTCCTTGCCAAAGGGCAGAGATTTGCCATAGTATCTCTGTGAGAGGTAGAAAACAGTTTGATCAGAGCTTCAGAGCGGATGCAGAGTCAGAGCTGCAGGACACCTCAGCTACAAGTCTGACATGACTCAGTGTATCATTTCTAACACTGAAAATACTCATAGAAACTTGCTGCACAGATGAGAGTGCATTTAAAGGACAAGTCAGGCAATCATTTTCCTCTGGTCAACAAACAATTGGTGTATCCCATTAAAAAGTATTTACTTTATTTCCAACTTTATTTTAATCTAATTCCACTCACACCACCCTGAAGAGCACCAACTGTGAATTAATCCACTAACCACAGTTGTAGTGTTAAAGTGACTGACTGTTTCAAATGACCTCTGTCTTAAGTAAAAAACAAAAGTATAAAAAGTATAAAACAAATGTGGGACTTGCCCTGTAAAATTCGAAAAAAAAAAAAAAAATTCAGTTCATGATATGATCATGTGATCTTATAAGTCAAATGTTAACCACCTTCTTCTCTTTTGCCTTTGTCACAAGACATGTTTAGTCAGTATTTCCAGGGACAGTACTGTCTGCATTTAACTGCACTGTTTCGCAATCGTTCTTACATGTTCAGCAAATATGACGAGTGCCCTCTGCTGAGCAGCCAGCTCTGTGATGAACCCAGAGTTGAGGGCAAACTCCCAGATGTCTCCCTCATTGCCTGTGTAGAAGAAAATCGGGCCAGAGCCTTCCTCCCAGTACTGATCTAGGAGAGAAAATCACAACACAATGGGTCATTTGGTTAAAGATTTCTGACACATTTACTGGAGGACACTGGTCTTACCTGTGATCAAGTAACGCTGACTGAATGTCCCATTCCCCATGCTATTAAAGTTGAAGTGATCCAGAGTCTGACTGAAATACTTCTCTGTGAACTGGGGCTCTGGCGTGAATCCATGATGTTTTCTGGGCTACATGGAGAATATTAACATTCTGAATCACTTCAATTCTGATAACACAGGCTTTACACTTCACATACCTGATAATAAAATAGAGATTTCATAACTCATTACTCAGTACTTTCATTCTGTGGTTCCTAAAACTCTGCATGGAAGCCAAGGAAGTGTTGCAGGACAACTGTTATACCAAGCGCTATTCAAGACTATAAATACAATATCTTACTATTTGAATGCCAAATGACAGAATATCTATTATTATTAAGTATTTTTTGATTTGTTAGGCAATTGCCGAGTTGATAAATTTGTGCAATGTTAATACCAGACCTAATCAATCGATACGTAACGTTTCTGATCGGACTCCATACGTTTGAACGGAGTTTTCTCAGAAGCGGAACTTGTGTAGAAAACAGACACAGCAGTGACAGGAACTAAGTCATTACCTGAGAGTGTGTGTGCGGCAGCGCGAGCACCAGCTGAGCAGACAACAGCGTCACTGTCACCGCGAAAAACTCCGATATTCTCCCCATCTTCTTCAGATACTTGCGTTTAACACCACAGTGGTTTATTGCTTCGTAAGTGTCCAGTGCGCCTGCGCGAGCCGTAAGCATCATGTGACTTTTGTTTTCATCCGTGCTGCGTTCAGGTACGGCTCGTTGCGGCTAGCTTTTAGTAGGATATGAAGCTAACGCAATAAAAGGGGGTAAAGGCTAGGAAGAAAAAAAAAACACTACGTGAGTGCTGTTTTTCTGTCATATGGTATTGCACCTGATTATAACCAGCACTTCAATCGTCTAATGTGGCAGAGCGGTTAGCGTAATTAATTTTCATCTCCTAATTTTGGGCAACCTGATTCAGGGCGTCTCATTAAAAGATATCTCAGACTGGTCTGTAGTGTTGGTACAGTCTTCATTTTGTTAAAAAAAAGTTAGTTAGACAGACCATTTAAACAATTAAAGACAGACTCGTTTTCAGCCAAGGACATTTGACACTACATCCATACAGTAGCCTGCCTTTAGCTAACTCCAGGCTTACTGTTACCGTAGTAACAAACGGTGACAATTGTATTGACTAGTAGCATCCGATAACCGGATTAACACACCTTCAGCCACAGAGGTGTGTAAATCAGTGGAATCACCCGTTAAAGTCTTTGGTTGGAAGGAAAACCTGCACACACATGGCTCTCCATGGCACATGGTTCCGCACACCTGCTTCAACAGGTGAGGCTTGAATTAGCTTCAAGTGGAGCCAGCTGATCTCGGTTGATGGAACGGGTCAGGTTTGGAGTTGGTGTTAATTCAAGCTTCAAGATTAAACCATAGACCTACCTGAAGTCTGGCTGCTGGTCTGTCTTTTGACCCCTCCACTGGTGTCCATTGTTAATACTTTGTGTTGTCAGTATATCCAGTATTTATGTTAATTTATTTGTTTGTGTTGTGAGTGCTTCCAGTGTCAAACTGATATTTTGTGTGCGTGTTTGAAGAGTGAACCTCCACCACATACAACTACCCAGGAGACTCCATCCACCACCTCTGTACTCAGACACTCAAATCATTCGGGCTAATCATAGACAGTTTCATTTCATTCTTTTTTATTTCAAGGAACTTTGCTTCATACAAAATGTTTAATGTAGAAACAACTGTAGAATTCAAAGGCTGGCGAAGGAACTCAAAATCAGGCAAACAAACATTTCACCGAATCCCAAATAAAGGAATGTTCCAGCTCTGCTGCACGGGGGTGGAACTATCAACAATGTTCAATACTGTTCTTAATAGAAATTTGTCTTTTCAACAAACCCCACAGTTTATATCAAATATTAAAAATCAACAACAAAATAATGCAGAGTATCTAAAAGTACTAAGTGTTCTACATGCACATACATCATCAGAACATGCAAACATTTGTATTTTCTCAAGAAAAAACTGCATCTGACCGTGGCCGGTAGGATGCAGAAATTAAAGAGATTAGATCACCTCTAATGTTTGGTGGCCGACTGGTCCAGACATGGACACAGATACGTTTCATTTGACGCTATATAGAGGCCACGTAGTTTAAGATGGTACCAGTACTGTGAGAATATTTCTGCCATAGTGTCACAAAACCTTTAAAATAATGACTGTGATCTATCTGCAGAAGAGCGTGTTCCTGTCTGATAATGGTAATCACGTGGACAGTGCTCAAAGCTGTTTTATGAAAACCCTTTTGTTTTTGTTCTAACAGGAAACACCTCGTCTCATTTTGAGCCATGGGATTTCCATTTGACATTGTCAAAGTGGGTAAATGTTATGCATGCAAATATATGTATAAAGTTGCTGTAATCCTAAATATTCTGTTTGTTGTTTACACTTTGTGCCTTTATGTATTTTAGTCTTTTTTGTCTGAATGTTTTTCAAAGCATTTTCTATAAAAGATTTGGTCACACTCATGCTGAAGCCTGAATCTGAAGAGACCAGCATGTAAAGCTACAGAATGGATGAAGAAATGGGTTTGTCTTGTTGCATAGCCCTACTCTGTGTCAGGCCCATGTAGTGTGTGTATCACTGTGGTTAAACAAGGAACCATAACTCCAGCTGTCTACCCAGTCAGCAGCTGCAAAGGTTCAGCTCTGGTTCACCGTGATGTGATAACTCAGCAGTACGTCAACATATGAATGTAAATTGAGCAAGTTGCATATAACAGATAAGCCGACATGTATCAGAGCAGAGTACAGTTTCAGGCAACACCATACGGTCCCCCAGAGCTCTGTGACTGTTGATGGTGTGAAGCAATACTTCTATATGACAGCTGGAGAATTTCTTCCTTCAAAATGGAAGCCGAGCACTTGACACGTAAAAATTAAACACTCATTTTTATTTTTTTCTATCTCGAGCCTACTGATGCCTCATGCCTTTAATTTATTCTTTTATTTTTGTGTTCTTGAGGGTTGAATATTTCTTTGCAATAAAATACAGTTTATTTCTAAAGGGTTCTGTGATATTCTGTGCAAAGTCCTGCCACCGTAACTTTTGTTGTTCTGTGCATTTGATGCTTCTCCTTCCATCAACAGCACACCATAACATCAGGCAGATTTACAGATGGCATCTCTACTGCACGGGTCAGTTAGTATGTGGTATGGATCTGAGAAGTTCTTCACTTCAGCTTGTTTGGGTTCTACAAACAGAAAACATTTTAAACCTCACAACGTAGCCTGATGTTTAAAAGTGAAGGAGCTGTGACGTGTTCTGTTGTCAAACTCAATGGGATCAGTAGCTGCTGGAAATATCTGGTGTTAAATTGTGCGGATCTATGTTTTCCCAGTTTTACAGAAGAAAATGAAAGAAAAAAAAACCTCCATGAAACAAACTGTAAAAAGTACTGTATATGCACAACAGCTGATGCTTACCAATGTTCATTTCATCAATTCACACACACACACACACACACGCACGCACACACGCACGCACGCATGCACGCACGCACGCACGCACACACACACACACACACACAGGGCCTGACTTGATTTAAACAATAGACAGCATCATCTTTTGCTACTCTGGGTCCTAGATCAGAAAGTGCTCACTGTTCAACTCCTCGTCCACCTACTCCTGTTACACCTCAGCTGACCAACACACACTCAACAGTTCAAACAAGAGTTTGTGAGGCTCACACTATGACATAATTTTCCCCAAAAAATATGCACAATGTGTAACTGGCGTTAATGTACGTGGATAGATATATTTATGCAGTTGTCATGGCATTTCCACAATGTTATTCTTGCTCCCCACCTACATCTGGTTCAAGGTTTTGTCAAAAACAAGACAAATAATCACGTCTCCTGTCGTCAAAGTGTACTGTACGTTTTGTTCCTCTCCGTGCAGATAAGGCGTTCTGTACAACATGTTTTCCTGCAGAGCTACATACAGAATAAACCAAACATCTACTCAAGTGGGATGCATTAGAAAACAGTTGAAATTGCATCTTTTTCTACAGTATATCTAAAAGGATAGGCACTTTGTCTTAAAACATTGCAAAGAAGTCTGTAAGAAACATTTGACCTGGAACAATGGCAAACCAAAAGCAAGTCACATAAAACACACCATAGTTGTTTTTTCATGTCATACAAAAAATGACACAAATAAAAGAGAACATCTACAAGTTTTTTTTTTTTTTTTTTTAGAAAACAAATCAGTCAGGTACGTCTCACCAGCGTGGGTCCCTTCTCTCTTTCAAGTTTGCAAGAAACATTTAACAGATAAACAATCACGGCTGTCTTTCAGACAGCGAGTCATCACACAAAGGGAATGTCATAAAGGATTAGGCATAATTAGAGAATGGTCGGATCCTAAACAACATCACAGCTATTTGTACAGTGTCACAATATCTTCCCAATATGTTAGAGTATCATTTCACTGAACTATTAACCTGGTTTTTGTCCTTTTTCCAATACATGCAGTGCTTTCACTGTCTGTTGACACGGCCATGCTGACTCTCAAGCCGACGCTCTACAAAATTCTCAGTTTGATTCTATAATTGGACTTAAAAATGAAATGCTATGATGCTATGATTGCTGAAATGCTGTGATTGTTGTGTATGTGGTGCGGAGTACTTTTGATAAACGCAGTATTCTCATTCTTATTATGTGGCACATTTGCAAAATGAAATTCCCCTGATAATCGGAACAGATAATGATAAAATGTTTGTGTCCATGTTTTCTAATCTAAAGATGAAAGCTGCACAAACAATTATTTTTCAGATAGAAATGTTTTTAAGTTTTTAATCTAGAGCTGTGCAATTAATCCAAATCCAAATCACAGAAGCTGCATTTTTTTGATAAAGGTAAAATGTGTCACAACATTGTTGAGCATTGTTTGCACCGTAAGTGTTGTGGTGCTACAGAGATCAAATGAAAAACTGATGCGTCTAAATGAAATCGCATTATCTGCAAAAAGGATTTTTTTGTTGCACATCATGTAAACCTGCTTCCAGCATATTGTCATTGTTTCTGGTTGACCTCACCGTTATGATGAGTTCTGCGTACTGTGTACTTTAATTTATAAACCCACGACACAGCCTGCTCAGCAACAAAAATGCTTAGCATTAGCAACTAGCTGGTGAACACAGTGGAGCGTTTAGCAGATAAAGAATCAGATTTTTCTCTGGAGTTCACAGAGATCAGAGCTAAGCTAACAGGAGGGTCACCCATGGATAAACTCCAGATGAATGCTAATGTTGCTCTGCATCTACTGAAGCATGTTTTGGTAACAAGTGACCGGTTTCACCTTCATAAAGCTCATTGAACTGCCTGCAAAGTGGCAGAAAACAGCTTATGCTGCTTTAAGTTTTTGTAAAGAATCCTGTTTGGAGGAAATAAGAGGCCTGAAACAGGTCAACCTGCCACGTAACAAGGAAATACAGCAGCGTTGTGTTCACTTGATTTTTCTCCCTGAAATACAGACCGGAGTGATGAATGACAAACAGCACGTCTGGTGGTTGATCGTCCAAAGTTAAGAGATATGATGATCTAGTCTGTGTTCATAATGTGATGTGGTTTGAGGGTCGACATGGTAGCGTCAACAAAACACTGAACTCAAAGCAAATCTAGGATTGCTACTGTAAGAGATCAGATTTTGGCAAAAAGTCTACTCCTCTGTTTCATAATGCTATGTGCCCTTTGACAAAGACGACCATTTCTTGCTCACATTCTCCTTGTTCCCATGTTCTCCCTAAACTTAGCTCTCTAAGTTAGGATTAAATACAGCATTAAACATACACAGTGACAATGTAAACTAAAGCCTTCAAAGAAGATGATAAAACTCATCACAGTTCCTCAAAAATGCATCAAAAAGGTTGGTTTAAAGCCATGCTAGCACCATTCATCCTCCTCTGCCTCCTGGTAATACCTGGGTGCCCTGACGCCAGAGCCTGGGCTGGTGTTGCCCCCGAAGCTGAAGTGGAACCCATTGGGCAACCCAAGGTTCTGCTGCGGAGCCGGAAGCAGGGCTCCTATCATGCAAGGCAGTGCGGTCCAAGATGAGCGTCCGGCACGAGGGCTAGGCGACACTGACACCACATCCTGGAAGACGTCCAGCTGGTCCCGGAGGCTGCCATAGGGGCTTCCTGGAGCATCGCCGTGGCCCCGGCCCAGGAAGGGCTCAGAGCTGATACGAGTGACGGGGCAGGGGAAGTGGCAGGAGATGCTGTGTCGGAGGTTGTTGTGCTCCGACAGGCCGCGGCTCAGACGCCCGGGACTCAGAAAGGCCTGGCTGGACACAAAGTGCACAGGGGAGGAATTGGCAGTCTTGTAAGCCACCACTGGCCGTGGGGTGAGGGGGGTCTGGGGGAGCTGCCGACGTCCACGGCTCGGCGTGCTAGAACTGGAACTCAGTACTGCTGGGCTGCCTTTAACCCAACCACTGCCCTAGATTAAAATTGGACAAGCAATTTGAAACGAGAGAACGATGAGCAAAATATGTAAGAGAGGAGAGGTCAAGGGCAGAAAAGAGGGACAGGGTCGCCAGCGGGAGGAAAGGAAAGGAAAGACACCAAAATGTGACATGTGATGAAACAAAAGACGACGACAAGAACAAATGAAAACAAAGACAGAAAAGACACAATGAAAGACCAAGCATTCATCGAAAGACAGACACAATGAATGGAGAATGATGAGGAGAGAAAGTGGGAAAAGAAGTGAAAGGCCATGAGAAGCTGCACCAAAGGCAACAGCATGCAGAAGAGTCACAGTTACACTTCATCAGCTTTTCACCTTGCCTGCTCATTCTCACTGTTTCTCATCAAGTCAACAAACGGTTTGTGGGTTATTTAAAGTAGAAACTGATAATAAATACATCTGAATCTCTAATATGCCACAGGTTACCAGTTTCCTCTGTTTGATGTTCCTTCACTTCAGAATTTGTTGGCAGCAGACCTTCACAAGTCTTTATCTTACTAACTTAGGAATACTATTGACAACTGTTAGAAAGCCCTCATGGCTTTATTGTGTGGACGTGGACAAACTTCTGTTAAACTGAACCGCATCAGATTTGATATTTGTAATGAAACTCCACCTCAACTGTCTATTGTTGTCTATTGTTTTCTATTGTTATGAGCAACAGCAATGAATTTCTGAGATTCAGTGTCGTTGAGTGTAAATGGGGTTTGTGTTACATTGTTAGATAAATTCAGGAATCCCTTCCTCATCTGGCCCTACTCAACACCCCTGTTTCCGCCCCCCACCTGCTTGTTGCTGGTGTCCTGCCCCTCAATGGGGGAGGCTGCACAGCTCGCTGTGGCAGATTTGGTGTGGCAGTGTTCCCGGCTGCAGAAGCGGTCACAGGAGTAGTAGCGCTGCTTGTCCGCTGAAGAGTGGTGGTGTTTCCTCTCTTGGGAACGTCCGCGGTCGTGGGCTCGCTCTCTGGAGGTGGCTGGGTCGGACGCTCGCTCTCCTGGTAGGGGGCAAATAATGCAGGGTAGAAAATGTTAAGAGTTCTGCCTCCTTAATCTTTTGATGTCTTTATTTTGGATTTCCGGGGCTGATGACAGGCTTGAGTGCCAGGACACTTGACAAGACATTTAAGAGATCTACAGTTCTTCCCTCAGCCACAAAGAGCAGGGTATTATCTAGAGGTGTTTTAAGTTTGTACTGTGGCTGAAAGCATTGATGCTGATCTACTGATCTACCTATAGCTGATCGATCGAGGCATCCAGACTAAATACCTAACATTAGTCTATAAAAACCCACTGTTGGTCCAAACCATGTAGCCTGTTGTCTCTTCTTGTCACAAAACAGAGAAAACAGAGAACTCAGACTGTAACACCAACGGATTTTTATTGTTTTATTGATTTATGTTTCTCTCTAAAGTCCTTCTCTGCACACAGCTGTCTACTTCACTCAAGGCACGGCAGAATATGAGATATCCAGGGAATACAGAGCATCGGTATATGTGAGTGTTTTTTGTGTAGGTGTAAACTGACCAGCAGAGCCTGGAGTAGGTCCACCTAGAGGTGTGTCCAAAGACCTTTGCCTCTTGTCCCTGTCTTTGTCTCTGTCTTTGCGGTGGTGGCAGCGGTGGTGGTGGTGATGGTGGTGGGGTCGTTCCCGGGTGGGTTTCTCCAGGGTGTAGTCCCTCAGGTTGACCTCCTGGGGTCGCTGTGGGGCCACAGTGGAGGCCGAGCGCTTCATGGTGTTTGCATCAGTGCCAGACTGAAGGAAGAGGGAGAGAGACAAACTGCCAACCTAAGCTCATCTTGTGACCACACCTGATCTGTACCCGGTGGCCAGCTCAGCAAGACCGTTAACTTAAGATTGGCTATGCAGCAGCAAAGCTGAACAAATAGCTCCTTTAAAATGACATGCACAAAGTCTGAACTCCACAAACAAATTATTAAAACATTTCTGTCTGACTAAAAGATGTAAAGTAAAAGTTATCTAGCATTCTCTACCAGAATTGCATAGCTGGTTAAATTTTCTCTCATAAAATGCGATGTATGCTGTGGGGTAATTTTAACCGGCAGTATGACCTTATGGCCATGTCTCAATCCTGTGAGTATGTTTGAAGATTGAAATCAAACAGCTTGTGGTTCCACGTGACCAGCTGACATTACAATGGCAGTGTATCTGGACTTGATGTTAGAGAACTGCTCCTCTGGATTTAAGAGTTCACCTTGCTGGACCAGATAAATAGTCCCAGTGTCAATCCACAGATAAGTGTGTGCTGTCATGTGTGTTACAGCATGTACGTACAGTTAGATAGGTCCCTGGAGAGTGGCTTGAGAGGCCCCGCTGTTTTGCAGGAGAAAAAGAGAACAGCAGAAAAAGAGAAGAGGTAAATTAAGAAAGATGAAGATGAAAGTGATCGTATCTTTGACTGAAAGTCATGTTCAGATCCTACACAAAGGTCTCAACAACATCTCATTACTTCAATGTATTTTCTCAACTCATGTTCCTACATTGGGACTTAAGTAAAAGTAAAACACAAGCATTAGCTGAAAAATGTACTTTGGCATCAAAAATCTATTCAGTTAATACTGAATCCAAGTAAATTTGAGAAGGTCTGTCAAGGAGTTACTGAGGTATCACGTCCATGTGAATGGGATGTGTGAACAGACAACTGGAAAATATTTCCAGCTCTGTCTCCAACATGGAGGCATAAAAACCAATAGTGTGAGCCACTGCAGCTGAGGACTGGAGACCCCAGAGTTGAGACTGCACATTATAGCATCACAGTCCAGCAACAGCAGGCAGTTTCCAAAAGCATTAAATGACCTGGCTAAAGGAGTTCCTGCAATCCATTTCAAAACATAAGAGACAACAAGTCAGCGAGCCATCCTGCCACCCTGCTTCTCTGCATCTCATTGCTACTGCCCATTCTCTCACCTCTACAGTAACCCAGTTACCTGTTTCCTCTCCAATGAATATTGGACCATTTGGAGGCAATACCATCATTTCAGTTGGCAGCAGGAGAAAAACAATGCTAGACAAATAGCTGGTGGCCTGCCAGGATCTAATCAGATTACTGTAGACTTCTTCTCTGCAGTGAAAGTAGGATCAACAACAGCTTATCCAAATGGGCTGTGAAAGGAATGCACTTTAAAGGCCTCAATCGATCAATATCAACATCACTCAGGAAATTAGGGTTTCTCAGCCTTAACCAGATTAATAGTGAGTCCATGCTCTTCCATCTTTTTTCAGTAGAAATGTTCCATGTGATGGTTCACTAAACCAGATGCTCCATTTAGAAATGTGCTGCACTGCAGTGTTTATTTTTTCAGCTAAAATTGAGAAAAGATATAACAATAAAAAAGGAACATTTTCAAAACAAAATGTGGAAAATTATTATGGGTTATACAACAGTTAGTTTTGACTGGTCATTTGATTGGTTAGAGTCATTCTATAAGTGCTGATAGAGAGCACAACAGCTCTGGGACTTCTGACCCCATATTTCACTGTGCTTTACAAATGTTCTATAACTCATTAATCAATGTCACATTAATGGTTGTTATCTGTCTTGAAGATGAACATATTTCCAGAAATAACACTTGAATTAAATGATGTCTGGCCATCAGAAGAGGATGAAAGGAAGAGCAGTGGTTCAGGAAGTAGCTGGACACCTTCACTTTTGCTCAGTTGTTGTGTAGATTTAATCTCTTAATTGATCAGATTGATCGGGGAGGGAAAAGGAGTTGACTGAAAAGTGAGTCAAAAATGTTTGAAAATAAAATTTGGGTGAGGTGCAGCTACCTGCAGCTCAGCACAGAGGCGAGGCATAGAAACAGCTCTGCCCTGGTTCTCCAGACCTGTGCCAGAGGCTGGGGCTGTGCTGCTGCCAGTGGTCTCCATCTTCTGCATCTCCACCGACTCCTAGACACACACACACAGTACAAACTGTGTCAATACATCAGTCATGTGACACTGAGCTGAAGCAGATCAGAACAGCCGTTCACTTTCACACATTCACCATGTGTCAGTCAGTACCTGAATGGGGGCTGTGTCTGGTGTGTCCTCTGAGGGGCCCCTTGACATGGTTCTTTTAGGTTTCTCCATTACCCAGGAAGCTGATGCCTTGATGTTGTCATCATGATCTGGCCTGTGTGTTATAGCAGTCACAGCTCAGCACAATAATAAAAAGAGAGTCCCTCTAAACTTCTGTGGTTGGAAAGCGTCATCTGCAGC
Organism: Selene dorsalis; assembly: GCA_900303245.1. Classification (NCBI taxonomy): domain Eukaryota; kingdom Metazoa; phylum Chordata; class Actinopteri; order Carangiformes; family Carangidae; genus Selene; species Selene dorsalis. The sequence goes on along the minus strand of OMNW01035546.1, from coordinate 9,993 downwards.
ACTGCAGCAGTAACAACTGCAGTTGTTACTCTTGATGTGAAATATCCTGAAGCGTTGAACTTACAGCGTGCCTCCATTGTTGAGGGAGTTGGAGCTAGGTCTGGTCTGTGCCTGGGACTTGCCATAGTAGTTTGGCTGAGGCTGAAGCATGCCGAGAGGCTCCACACTGTTGAACATTATAGGCGGGCCTGTCGCCTGCATGTGAGTCACAGGCAGCAATGGCTTAAACAGAGCCCCGACATTGCACTGTGGAGGAGAGATGGATTGCAACATGCTGAAGACATTCAGAGGCAGCAGGCAGAATATTATTGGACCCAGATCTGACAGCAGTGGCTCTGTGCCGCTAAGATGTGAACACTGGGGCCAAAATATTCATCTCTTGCAGTCATGCTTGTGTGTGGTACATTTGTGTAAATCTGCAGGAGAAACAAACATACATCTGTACATGTGCAAGGTTGCAAATAACTACCAAGCAGTAGCCAAACAAGTTCGTCTTAGGCTGTGCTTGTGCTTGTGACAGTGCCTTTAATACGAACACTCTCATTCGGTACCCAATCAGTGCTGTTACTCTAACATTAAACTGGGGAAGCAGTTGATTGATTTTGTAATCCACTACTGGATGGCTAGTGAATACAAAAACATCTGCATGTGTGTATGCATGCAGTCAATTCAGTGTCTCAGTGTGAGCAAACACAAATTGAAGTGTGCACATGCATAAAGATTTGTACTACTGCATTCATTGTTTATGTGCTTTAGTGGGAGGGTGTGTGCGTGCATCTGTGTGTGTGTGTGTGGGGTGGATGTTGTACCTGGGGGCCAGATGAGTTCTGCAGCTGCTGTTGCTGCTGCTGCTGTTTCCGCGCTCGATTCTGCTTGTAGTAGTCAAAGATCATGAGGGCTGCATAAACCTTCCCTACTGTCAGTTCATTGGCTGAGGAGGAGACGAGAACTGATGTGAGGAGGGTAGAAAGGAGGGAGAGGAGATTCTGCTGACTCATTCATCCCTCCTCCAGTCACGTCTCTCAGCTACTCGTCTTTCTAATGGTTTAGTTTTGGAAAAACTTCTTAATGTGAGTGATTTGATTAGTTCACAGCACAGGAAATTAAGAAGATTTCTGAGGCAAACAAAACAAGCATCATGACAATGCTGCCTATGTAGTTTGGCGGAGCCAACAAAAGGTGGCAGCAAAAGCAAAGCTCACAACTGGACATATTCTCAAAGTACTTCAAACAGACAACCCTTACTTTCAGTTGTATTCACCATCTCTTTGACTTTTATTCAGATTTCTTGAAACTTAAAAATGCTCTTAAATTGAAGAGTGTTCCCCATTTCCATGAATCACGAATTTTATCAATCATGAAGTTTATTTAAAACCCCCCAAACTGCTGCACAGGAGCAGCAGTTTGACCATATAAAGACGGCGCTAAGGTGCTGCCCCACCACTCCCCACATACTACAACGTCTAAATAATTACTTAGAAATATATATTGTGTTTACTAAAACACTAATCATTATATAGTTAGTGAGTTAAATGTACAATCTTCAATAAAATGTAGATTAAAAAACGCTCTGTGTTCTACATCATGTCACGATTCAGATTGGTCACAAGTTTCTGGTCTGCAAAGGAGCCATTTTCTTTGTCAGTTGACTCGTAATAAGTTGTACATGCATACTCATCCCTTGGGTGGTCCACAATGATACAATGTTGCCTGAAGGTAACAACAAACAAACTTGTAAAAACTCTTCACTGTTAATCTTTTTTCAACTTTTAATGGCATTTAATGGCAACTATTTTTTCAATTTTTTAACAACATGGTACTGCACTGTAAAGATTTAGACAATAATGTTGTTTACCTGGTCTACTTTATGAGGAAACAGTCATTATGTTTTGCTATTATGTTATATCTTATTACAACATAAGGAATTTCAGTTCAGCAAAAACAAAAACGGACATTTCATTTGTTTTGATATACTAGTGTAATCTTAGTACATGTTTGCTTCTTGTTTCTTGTAGAGAAAAATGCACCAGCCAGCACTGCCTCCAGGTATTTACATTTCCTTTGTGTTCCTTGCTAACCTGGTTTTCTTCTGTGCTGTGCTTCAGTGATCCCTTAATCCAGACCTGCACTCCAACACACACTGCCTCCACAGCTGCCAGACTCTACCTCAGACATCAGTCTTCAGGCAGACACAAGCTCACGCGTAGTCTGCCTCCACTCTTCAACCTCATTTAACCATTTACCTAATATACAAACTGACATGTTTCCCACTCTGTTCCATGTCTGCATCTGGGTTTGATCAAAACCTGAACCATCACATTCAGCTCTCTGTACTAAAATTTACAGTGGAACTTTGACGTTTTACTTGTTTTCTTTAATTAGTAATGTGGAAAATAGATAAACCCATGTGCTATTACACATTACAAAGAAATTTGTTCAAAATCGAGAAGATGGTACAATGCTTACGTTTATGTGGTGTCACCAACAGGTCCATGGTCTTCTGTGAGAGGTTGGGCCACACTGTGGATAGCTCCTTCTTTAACTCAGCGTCAGACAGTCGCTGAGCTACCATACCTGGAAATCCGCAGAAAAACAAACTGATTTTTAACCCCCCTCATTAAAACAAAGACAGGAAGCAAGAAGATGTTGTGGTAGAGTCAAGTCACAGAAGTTTAACTTGAATTTTGATGACTAATTTGATGACGTCTGTGATTTATAGATGTAAGTCTTAGCCCACAGCTAAGCTTAGTACACAGAGTCAGTAAGCAGATATTTATTTGTCCCAGTGAATAATGAGCCTATGTAAAAGCCCAGTCTGTGACAAGAGTATGGAAACCAGGGACAATAGAGGAGATTTTTTTCTAAAAGCAATGAACTATGTGAGCAATAATAATCCCACTAAAATTTAACTTTTGCATTTGAATCAAATCAACTCAATTCAGTTCAATTCAATTTGAGTAAATACAATTATCCAAGTGGAGAACCAGAGAGAAAGTCTTTACATGAGTCTATCCTACTATTTTTTATTAATCATGTGTGTTGTGTTTCTCTGACCCGAGGCCAGTTTGATCTCCAGAGCAGTACGAATCAGAGCCATCAGGGTGGAGGTGAAGTGGACGGTGTTGTCATCAGCGATGGGCATGTTCATTTTGACCAGACGCTGAGGAGAGGAGACGGGAGGTGACAGATACACGTTAGATCAGGAAGTGCTAACGAACCTATCATAACACAGAATCCACACGGAGAAATCAATCTGTGTGCTGCATTGATCGAACTCGTGTCATCTCTCTTTAGTGTTATGCTAAATTTGGTTTCATGTTTTACATTTGGCCACGCTGACAAAATGTTACTGTGACTAAGTTCAGCACACAAAAAGCTTCCTCTACAGGTGCGTACAAAGGAGACAAACTAGACATTCACATTCACTGCTATTTGCTACAGTATGCACTATGCTGCAAGTCAAAGTGCACTGGTGCAAGACTGACATTGACCGAAAAAAAGGTGAGAGAAGGCATGTAACGCATAACCATGGAGGTGCCTCGGCAGTCGCAGGAGCTCGACTCTGTGGTTGTCAACTTGGAGTTGAGGAAGTCGTGTATACTCTACATGTATAGTGGCAACTAGCAATACAAAGTGTCCATTCCACCAAGCTTGGGCAGCCTTAACAGGAATATTTGGTTCATATAGGACTAATGGGACCACTAGATGTTACAGATACAGAATGATGTGTTGCTGAAAGAGTTGAGCTCCCCTGAACACAAAAAGCATTCATATACATGTGCTCTCAGTGGCAGTGCAGAGAATAAGAGAGACCAGAGTCAGAATGAGACGTGGATGAAGAGCTCAGGGGCAAGCAAGCGCACACACGCATACACACACACACACGCACACAAACCCTCTTGTCTTACTGTATTCATGGATACCCATCATTGACATAATGCATTTCATCGTAGCCCCTGACTCTAACCTTTACCATTGGAACTGAAAGCCTGTCCCTAGTCCTTATCACATCTATAACAACGACTCCGGCCTGATTCTACTGAGTCTTCACCAAGAACACACTGCCTGCGTTGTGTAAATGTGGTGGCTGATGCTGCTGAACTGCTGCGGAGAAGCATGCATGTGTGTGTTCACAGGGGTTGTGTCTCTGCTGTGTTTTCTCTGCATTTCAAGCTTGCACATTACTGCAATGATGGATTAATTTACATAATAAATTTCTGATTTATTCTTGACAAAAAATGTAGTGTCACTGTCTCCACATGTATCCGCATCTATGGTTAAAAATACATTTATATTTTTTCTTGACTGTATCATATTCTGATTCAACCAAGACAGAGACAATGGCAGTAGAAGCAGTAGAGTTTGTGTAATGTTGCTGGTATCATATGACATCAACAGGTCTTCTCTCTGTGTATTTTTGCTGCAAAATACAGCAAAAGAGAGAGATGCCAATTCTGTACATCACATGATGCAATGCGTCCACTCTAACCAGTTACCCAAGTGCCAGAATGAAAACCAACGACGTTCCACAGCTGTGACGCACATGCAGTGCAGGCAGTGTGTTCCCAGCATAAGGCCAGGAACCGTGTGGCAGCTGCATCACTGAACTGCTGCAGCCCGCACACATTTGTGTGTTCATGACTGTGTCCACATGATTTCCAACTTTGCAGCCTCATGGCTGCAGTCAATGCTGAACCCGTTAACATGGGCACAAAAATAAAAAATCAAGACAAAATCTGCAACTGCCACACACGCCACACAGCCAGTGTGTTCTCAGCCTTAATCCTCAAAAAGCCATTTCAACTTGTGGGCTCCCAGTTTTTAGGTCCCACGAATATAGTAGAACAAGCCCACACACACATACATGTTCAACCATGTTAACTTGCATATTCACCCAAACATACGTACACACACAACCACAGGCTGCACAACCAATTACAGACAACAACATCAGCAGCTAGAAACTTCAAAGACCAACAGCAGTCTAAAAATAATGACAGATATTCTACTTAGTAAATCTTACCCAGTTCTTATTTCTTAACATTTTTACATATTAATTAAAAAAAACTTAACCTGGTATCAACATGCAATCTGCATCTGGATTAGTTATCTGATAATGACTCCTGATCAGGGGACTTTGCATTTACATCCAGTACTGTATGTAGATCTCAGAGTAGATTATTGGGTACTCAAGGACTTTCCATCTATCATGTTGGACCTGAAACACTAACTTCTATGCTAACTATACACTTTTAAGTAAAGGCTGTGAGATGATGAGCATATGTTTATGAATGTCACAGACAAATACATCTTTGTAATATCAGATTTTGATGACAAAGTAGCAATAGAATCACCTGGTTTTCTGTCTCTCAGACTAGTTTCAGGTTACATCCCAGAGTCACAGAAATACATTGACTATTTGTGTAAAAGTAGGAATTGCTGTGTAAGGACCTTGAGTGATGGACTAAGATGTAAAGATGTATGGCAGGCATCAATATGTAGACCTGGTTAACTTGTGCTGCTTTTCATAGACATTGGGGTTAAATCTGACCTGAGCACAACATGATACATGATCATATTGTGCTCAGTTTTCCCGATTCAGGTAAATTCAGATGACAATCACATGTTAATATCAGGTAAAAAGTAAATTAATAAAATCACAATCACGGTGACATTTTTGTTAATGCTGTGCAGCAGTAAACATTCCAACATACATATAACCACACACGCACACACATCCACACACACAAATATTTCCAACAGTGGACAGACTGAGATGAATTGCGAGACAGAATGAAAGGGAAAGGGAAGCAAAGGTAGAACCACCAAGTGAAAAGCAATACATAGAAAAAATTACACCACCTACTACACACACGCACACAAACGCACAAGTGCACGCACACACACACACACACACACTGCTCCACAAAATAAAATCCCAACTAGGGCGTACCATTCAAAGATTCAAAGGAAATAGTGACATAGGAGAAAGTTTCCTCCATAACCATAATATCGCTTAATTAATATGTCTTAAAGTCTGTTTTGTCAAGCTCTGCTATAATCATTAGTGATGGGAAGTAGCCCACACAAGCAGCTATGCTCAAAGAAACAGTAAAGACAGTAAAGATGAGGGAGGGGCTTACACCAAAAATATGAGAGCGCTAGCAAAAACAAAGAGAAGAAACAAGGGAACATTACAGAGCACAGACACTGGCTTGTGTTCACGCCAGTGGAAGAAAAGGTTGTCGAGCACAGGGAAGAAGGTAGAGGAAGAAGAGGGTCTACCTTGTAGGAGACTCTTGGTGGACATTTCTTTCCCAAACCTAAGGGTGGGGACATGTGGAGCAGCATCTGATACATATCGAGGTACTTGATACGGCCACTTCACAGGGAAGGAAATAAAAAAATAAAAAAACAAAGAACCCAAACAGAGAAGGATGGGGGGTTTGAGAAGGAGAAGAGGAACAAACAGGACAAATCAAAAAACAAGAGGGAAACAATAATGGAAAGGAAAAACAGAAATCTGTTGTTAATAGATTTCCCAAAGTGAGATGTAGAGTGGATGACATCCTTGGCCACTATGGCGGGGCGCTGGGATGCATCGCTGTGGAGTTTAGGATCCCTGAGAGGAAACATGGGATGGTAATGAGTGAATCTGGTTGGGGAGGAGAGGAGGGGAGAGAAGAGTGGAGGATGGACTGACCCAAGACACAGGATGCTGATGGGAGGGAAGAGAAATGACAGCATTGTAACGGGGATGTCTGCCACAGCATGCTTGCAAACATCCCACTGGTACTTCAACCAGGGTTCACAGAGACAAAGGTTTCAATGCCTCATAGCCTGACTTTCCTCTAGTAAATATCTTCATTTAAAGATCAAATGAAACTCCTCATAGGGCTTTTGATCTGATTCACATGTTTAAAAGACCTGAATGTGGTCACACGTTTCTGTTTCTTTGAGTGTGCTTTTTATTTCAAGTCTTGAGGACTTTCAAGACTTTTTGTTTCATGACCTTTTTAAATTTATGAATAGAAATGGGAAGTAAAATGCGTCGTCCATCTAAACATTCTAGACAGGGTTAGAAAAGTAGGCATGGCAGGTGGCATGTTGGGACAGTGCCATGGCTTTGAAAGCTTTGTTTCCACTCTGGCATCATCAACCAAAGCCAGTCAGTTTGAAGGGGCAGGTGCTAGACTAAAGGCGATTTCATTGGTGCACAGCCATTCAGTTAAAAGTTTCTTGGTATAGAGGTACACAAAGCACCCTAGTGACGGAAATGTCTGGTATATGCAAACCTTGTATGCTACCCTATTAGGGCAGTTCTTCCCTAAGCCAAGGGGGGGTGAGATAATGCGTAACAAATTGTACATATCCTTATAGGAAATCCGTCCACTGTGGGAAAAAAACAAGCACATAAATAAACAAACGTTCAGGATAGCTTCAAATAAAACAATGATCATCAGTGGGCTCACTGCATACAACAAGATACAGGCATCAGGCCTGTGTACGAGGCCAGGGAAGAAAGCAGTAAGGTTAGGGTGTCTATTCTCTCCACTTTACTCTGTATGATATTCTCTGGGGCTCGGAGCGAGGTCTGAACATACCACGCGGCCGGGTCGTACTCGGCCCAGACCCGGATGAACTCATCAAGGTGATGTGGTCCCAAGATGGACGAGTCTCTGGTTAGGTACTCGAAGTTATCCATGATGACAGCCACAAATAAGTTCAGCATCTGGAATGCAAACATTAGGTTGAGCGCCAATTTGTGCAGCTGACCAATCACATCTTAACAGTGCTGACCAGTAAAAAGAGATCCTGAACCTCCACAGCTGTATCATAACAGTGACCCACCTTGATATAACCCTGCTCTATTTGAATACCACGAGCAGAGAAAAAGTAATGTTACAAATCCATCACTTGAATAAACCAGCAATGAACCTTTAGTATGGCAGCTAGTTCTCCAAGTTGGCTACAGGATGGCAACATCCTGAAATCCATTCTGCTACTTGAATATGAAGCCCATCATACCAGAAAGAAACGCATCCAAGATTATCCAAATGTGCTCAAGACAGGCTATGGTAGTGAACAAAGTATCGCAGCAAAAGACTGAATTGACCAGTGTGTCATCTACATACATCATATATCTCTATGGATGTCCATGGCTGTGCTAGCTACTTTCTCACTATAGTGATGTAGGTAAGAAGTAGCTAACTTTGCAAGAATATACTGCATTTCTGCCATTAATTGAGGCAAAGCTCACCTGTGCAGAATATAACGTGTGTAAAACAACAGCAGCAAATGCATGTTTTTAAAACATCAACTTAATAAGAAGACATACAGACTCAGTCTCAGGCTAGTATAA
>OMNW01035545.1:0-46169 GCA_900303245.1 Selene dorsalis | reverse complement strand
CGTCTTTTTCCCGACGTCGTCTTAACGTCTTTTCCCGACGTCTTCTGGACGTCTTTTCCCGACGTCGAAATCACGTCTCGAAACGGTGCAGAACGAAAGTTTTTTTTACGTCTTTTCCTGACGTCGTGTGGACGTCTTTCCCCCGACGCCTTCTGGACATTCACTTCCATTCATCCGGGGCTGGATTAATGTCCACTAATTCCCTTCATTACAGTGTTAAAAAGTGTTAAAACTGTCATTTACACATCCATCCATCCATTTTCTATACCGCTTATCCTCACTAGGGTCACGGGTGAGCTGGAGCCCATCTCAGCTGACTTTGGGCGAGAGGCGGGGTACACCCTGGACAGGTCACCAGTTTATCGCAGGGCTAACATATACAGACAAACAACCATTCACACTTCAATTCACACCTATGGGCAATTTAGAGTCGCCAGACTTAAACTGAGGTGAGTCGAGCCGAGTAGAGCTGTAACTGTGTAGTGGAAAAGGGGCAATGGTAAAATATCTCCTACATGTTCACGTTTCTGTAGGTTGAACAGGTTGTTGATGAATATGTAGCTTTTTACTCTGACATTTTGTTGCTCTGACTGTGAGTCAACTTGTGATCTGCAGGTTATTTTTTCACTTCACCGCTCTGGCACTACGCCCTGTGTGTGTGTGTGTGTGTGTGTGTGTCTCTGTGTGTGTGTGCAGTGCTGACACATCTACAGGAGCCTGCATCTACAGCATGTTCTTGACGCCGTATTACTGTAGAATTAACGACACAAGCAGTTCAGTGTTTTCACAGTCAGAGTTTTCTCCTCCTCTTTCTTACCGTGGTATCATCAGGTCGCTCTGACTCCAAACTTCATCCCTCTTTCCAACTTTCACTTTATGATTCTTTCAATTAGCTTTAGCTGCAGCAGTTAAAATAAACTATAAACACTCACGAGAGGAGGTGGTGTATCAGACGGCAGAGTGAAAGGCTGCTGTCGTGCTCATTTCTGCCATGTGATATCGCAGAAATATGACCATAGCCGATAATCGAAATTGATCAATTGGAGATCGTTTTATCTCCCAGCCCTAGCAGCAGCTCAGTGGTAACTGGCAACCTGGAGGCCGAAATGCTACTAACTTTGTGATTGGGAGATAGTGGAGGGTGACACAAGAGGCCAGAACACAAAATCAAAACATAAACATGATTTGCATGCTGTGAATTTTTTTTTTTTTTTTTTTTTTTTTTGTTTTTCTTTTTTATTTTTTTTTTTTTTTTTTTTTTATGTGAATATTCTGGCTGTACTATTTCTGTCAGTTAAAACAGTATTTCAAATTAATATGATTCCTCTCTGGTGACATAATGAGTGATTTTATGATTACTTGCCATACATTTCTTACATATAGATCCTTTAATATATGAATTCTTCATTTTTAATCTGATCGATTAATCCTTGATTCCAAGTGTTAATTTAAACCACCTTTGAAAGTATTTCCTAAAGGTGTCCTGGAGATATTGTGGTCATGAGAATGGGACGTGTGGAGAGACAGAGAGAGGGACAGATGGTTAATTTCTTCCACCCGTTGAATGAGAAGTTGGTAGAATAAAATGTGTTCCCTGCGCCTCACTCTAAATACCAGACTATGTGATGAGTAATGATGCCTACTTTTCTTTCAATTTAATCTACATACTAAAATCAGCCAAGTGTGACAATTTATTAACTTAATTAGGCTAACTTAATTACAGTCTTTCACAGGTCAAGTGATGAAGCTTGTAAAGGTAATCTTTGTCTGAAATGCAAATGACATGAAAGTGTATATCAGCTGCTACAAACCATCAGTGTCACAACCACCTTGTAGTGTAAATTTAGCAAACAATAACCTTAAGCACACAATTGTCACACATAAACAGAGCTGAAGACTCTGAGGTCACAACATAACTTACAAAGTGTTTGCTGAGTGGGAGAATGCCTATGGTTATGGAGGAAGTAGAGAAAATTAAACTTTTATGGACAGTAATTTCCACTGTTGCAATCCTTTTGATGACAACAAGTCAGAGTGCAACGAAAGAAGTGCATCCCACACAAGTTCACAGCAGAGTACTTTAAACACTGCCTGAGAGATTTTAAGAGCTTTTGGCATTTCAAACCTTTTATCCAAATCTTCTGGTCTGATTCACCGTGGAGACCAGCATGCCAGGCAGCGCTGCAAGGGTGTAAATAAAGCCTTAAACAAGCGCCCTTTGGCACGGTAACAGACTTGAATTAAAGGCTATCCTTATATTATGGCAAGACTGTCACTTTATTACTGAAATCAATTCTGTAAGGGCCGGGGGAGACAGCAAGAGGAGTGTGGCCTTGGTCAGAGTGAGGTTTATCTAAGTTGAACAGGCTGAGAGAAAGACAGCGTCTATAATGAACCCAAGCCTGTCTAATAAAGCCTTTTATTGCCCCTTTGCACTGCAGAAATGTGTGCAACACCACAAGAACTCAACTCCTGCATTTTTTCTTCAACACTGTAAACCAAGCAGCTGCTCTGTTATTCCTACTACTCTACAAATACCTCTACAACACAAATCAGACACACAAACCAGGTATTTTGTTAGTTATCGTAACGTCATAGATGGAATCCACCCACTATGACCCACTGTGAGGGAAAGAGAGAGACACACAAGGTACTTCTAACACTGCTGTACATTTGAATTATATGCATCTTCTCCAAACCTAAACATGTTGCTATAGTAACAATGGTCATGAAGGTAGGTACATTCTGCCTATTTATTACTGTAACCATGACAACATACGGGCACTATTTCAGGATACTGTCATGGGTCATATGAGAATGTTGATGGTTGTTTATGTTGGAGGACTGGTTGTTCTTATTACATCAATAAAATTAAGTGTGTGTATGTGTGTGTGTGAAATACAAACATATGCTAAACATAAACAGTCTGATTTTCAAGAGATTTGAACAAAACCGTAGTCAGCATCACATACTGTAAGATACACTGTGCTGCCTCCTGCCTACCTCTTTCCACAGATATCATATGCCTTCCTCTCAGATAAGAGCAGTGGCTGCAGTGGGGCTATGACAAATCACTTCCTGTAACATTCTTTGTAGCAGACTGTCAAGAAGAGAGACCGACTGCCCACTATCTCTGCCAGCAGCTGAATCTCAGCCGCAACAATCAGGTAATATTCTGCACTTAATGTTGGCATTTAAGAAACATTCTCTGCCGACAGGCAAAAATGGTGCATGGCTTGGCCTTTAAAAGAAGATAATAAAACTTTCCTTAAATACAGCTCTCATCTCAGAGTGCTTTTTAGATGCCCTTAGTGGAGTCAATTATCTCCCCACACTTGCTATTACTGAGACACTCTGAGCACCTTGTGCCTTAAGAGGTCTGTATACCATGCTTTCACAAAAATGTCACATTCTTAACTGTCTCTCAAAATGGAGACCCTGTAATATCTGTAATGCTGTACATGTGTCGGCGTTTTTCACCTATTTGTTGCTTAAACATGCTTAATGTGCCGGAGTAACCCTACTGGATTAATATAAATTCATAGGAATCAGAAATCATTCACCCCTAATGTATAGCTGTAACTTTCCAAAGTCTAAAATAAATTGATTGGTATCATGAATGCCTTGGATCAGCTTGTAGTTACCAAACACAAGGGATATTTTACTTGGTAGAGAAATAGAGAAATGCATTTGCTACCCAATCTTATGCCGAAGCAAGCCAAAGCCGGAAGGTTCTCCCATTTGATGTAAATAAGTAGGAGTGAGGAGAGGATGGATGGAAGCAACTTCATAGGGAAAAGATGTTTCAAAAGACATACAGAAAGACGGATGGGAACTCACTGAGTTCTACTCCATATGTCAAAAACTTCTATAAAAAGGCAAGGAAAGGCAATTTTATTTGTATAGCCCATTTTTACGAACAATTTGTCTCAAAGGGCTTTCCACAGCAATTAGACATACATTATCTGGGTCGTTTGTATTTCATACAGTAAAAATTAGTATTGTTGGTAGGTTCAGAAACATATCTGACCATAGAAGACTCTGAAATTAAAGAGGCATTTGATGATTTCCAGGCTTTGTTGAAGATCCATAAACATATTTTCTGCAGTGCACACGGTATAACCAGAATTAATGGAACAACCTGGGATGAGGATCAGCACCTCCAAATCTGAGGCCATGGTTCTCAGTAGGAAACTGGCGGACTGCCTGCTCCGGGTAGGGAATGAGTCTTTGCCCCAGCTGAAGGAGTACAAGTAGCTTGTGGCCTTGATAACGAGTGAAGGAAGAATTGTTCGGCCGGAGAATTGGTGCAGCAGGAGCAGTATTGCAATCGCTGTCCTGCACCATTGTGACAAAACGAGAGCTGTGCCAAAAGACAAAGCTTTCAATCTACCGGACAGTCTTCGTTTCCACCCTCGGCTACACACTCGGACAAAATTGTTGGTACCCCTCCGTTAAGGAAGGAAAAACCCACAATTGTCACTGAAACAAGTTGAAACTGGAAAAAGTAATAATAAATAAAGCAAGGACCAAAGGATGTTCTCCCAGAGGCTTTGTGGACAGATGAGACAAAATTAGAGCTTTTTGATTCAAAACTGAAGCTGTTTGGCAAGTCAGATAAGCTTATCGTACACAGATGCAAAAATGAAGCATACAAAGAAGAGCACTGTACCTACTGTGAAACATGGATCAGGCTCGGTTATGTTGTGGGGCTGCTTTGCTGCACCTGGCACAGGGTGTCTTGAATCTGTGCAGGGTTCAATGAAATCTCAAGACTGTCAAGGCATTCTGGAGCGAAATGTGCTGCCCAGTGTCAGAAAGCCTGGTCTAGGTCATAGGTCAGGGGTCCTCCAACAGGGTAATGACCCAAAACACACAGCTAAAAACACTTAAGAATGGCTAAGAACAAAACACTGGACTATTCTGAAGTGGCCTTCTATGAGCCCTGATCTGAATCCTATTGAACAGCTGTGGAAAGCGCTGAAACATGCAGTCTGGAGAAGGCACCATTCAAACCTGTACCAGCTGGAGCAGTTTGCTCATGAGAGGGCCCAAATATCTGTGGACAAGTGCAGAGGTCTTGAGAGGCAATTGTTCACAACAGAATTTAATTTCTCATTCATTTGATCAAATTGCAAATGTCTCAGTACATCTTTGCAAATGATTAAGTAGAGGTAGCCTACAGTTAGCACAATTTCCAAGTGAATAGATCTTGCTGATCTAAACTGGTTATTGATTCTCAGTCTAATGGTTGTTCTCTCCAGAACATGTCAGCATCATGTCATTGTATAAGTCATCACATGCACAATTGTCTGTTCAATTGTCAAAATGAGTCAAGAACATAATAGCATAAATACCATATATAAATCATTTGATAAATTGATTAATTGACTGTCAGATGAAACTAAAACTTGACTCACGAAGGAAGAGTTAAACACATCTCAGATGACCAATCAAACAGTATGTTCAGTTACCTGGCAGGTGTTTATGTGTTTATATTACAGTATGTTATGCTGCATACATTTCCTTTTTACTCTGATGTATGGAAGTTACTTTATGTGTGAATAAAAATGGTTACAATTTCCTTGGCAGTATGAGTACAATGTGTGATGTCAAACCTTGGAGGTAATCTTACTGTAAAATCCTTTTTTTCTTCTTCTTCTTTCCTCTTCTTTCAGTTTTCTACACAATTGTATTCTGTTAGCGATATTTCAATGGTCCTCTGCCATAGTGACAAAACATCTAAACATTTTGACTTGCAGTGCTCACACAATGCCAAAGGGACGATGCATATTGGAGGGAACTGACTATATGAGAGAGAAATTTAGTTTTGACACATGAGTGAACTGTTTTGGGAGAGATATGAGCTTTTGTAAGTGAGCTATGGTGTTGTGCTGAACTGTAAGACTGTTTTGCCAAATTACCTTTTTGAGAATGTAATTTCTGTTTCAAGAAATGAGCCAAACCAATGGAGAAAAACTCATCCAGGCCAGTTTCATTGGTTGGTGTTTCAGTGACAATTGTGGGTTTTTCATTCTTTAACAGAGGGGTACCAACAATTTTGGCCACATCTGTATGGTCATGAGCAATGACCGAAAGAACAAGGTCGCAGATACAAGTAGCTGAAATGGGTTTTCTCAGGAGAGTGGGTGGGGTCTCCCTTAAAGGTAAGGTGAGAAGTTCAGTCACCTGTGACAGACTCAGAGTAGACCTGCTGCTCCTTTGCATGGAAAGGAACCAATTGAGGTGGTTGAGGCCTGGGAACACCTCAAGATCCCCCAGTCAGAGCTGGCCGAAGGGTAGGGGAAAGGGAGGTCTGGGGCTCATTGGCGGATCTGTTGTCCCCACGACCCAACCTTGGATGGATGGATGGATGGTACAACAAAATACTAACAAATGAGTATTAATCAACTAACCAAACAATCACCAGGTGGACTGAACTTAAAAGTTAATACTGCATCATCTCAGACGATTATACACTTCAGTACAAATAATATCATGCTGTACAAAAGGTAGCTAGTGGCATAGCTACCAATAGCATTACTTGATAACATCACTCTGGAGCAAGTTTTTGGCATAGTTTGTGTAGTAGGTGGACAGTGTGATCTAAAATGGTTAAAAAAAAGAGAGAAAGAAATCATTTCAGCTGGACTTGGTTGTAAATGATGTGGCCATAAAATGGCTGAAGCACATGGGATGATCATATCAATAATTAAAAGCAACCAGGATATTTTAGACAGAATAGGCAAAATAGGAAGACAACAAGAACATTAGCATTACATCTACAATCCATTTGCCTTAGCTGATGTGTAAACTCACTCTGACACTAAGAACCATCCCCTAACTCATGGAACTAATTGGCTAGAGGTGAGACCTGGTGTGTGGCTTCACAAATGGATTAAGCCAGTCACCGGGGTGACAGCAGCTGCCAAGGCAGAATTTAAAAATTGTCAAAATGTCAAAAATTCTCTTATCAAGACAAAAAAACTGAAAATACATATATTAAATCTTGACAGCACAGAAATGTCGGTCACTTGTTTTTTAGCAATTAAAAATGCCATTCTTACTGCAATTGTTCCCATGAGAGCAGAATTAAAAATGTTTTCAAAAATTCAGTTTTTGAGATAAAATTCTGATATTTGCCAGAATACTATGACTCCAAAATGTTTTCAATTTTTTTGAGGTACATTGAAAATGTATTTTTAAGTTTATGTATTTTAAGAGTGAAAAAAGAGTGATGGACTTCATAATTTGCACTGGATTTAATTGTACAAAAGTTTCTGAAGTATTGGGGCTTCATTTTAGTTAAAGTTGCAAAACTGTTGATAAGATTGATTTGTTAGGAATTTTCAAAGTTTTTAAATTTAGACGCTTGCTGTGGTCCCCCATGAGGAATATTGACGTGACATAGACATTTAGCTAGAAAACATATATAGCCTACATATTAATGAATTATATTTTGAATTATATATTTTTGTAGGAACTGTCCAACAGAAGGAATAAAGATGCAATGAAAGTCAAACGGAAAGCAGTATGCAACATGTATATCCAGAAATACTCAGATGACACTGCTATTGTGGCATGTATCAGGAATAGACAGGAATCTGAATATATTTAATAAAAGCCTTCAGTGACTGGAGTCACAAAAACTGCCTCTTATTGAACACCTCAAAGACAAAGGAAATGATAATGGACTTTCGTAGATCCAAGCCCCCTCTTCAGCCAGTGAACACTTGTGGAGTGGATATTGAGGTGGTGACATCCTATAAATATCTAGGTGTACACCTTGATAATAATTTGGACTGTTCCCTTAACACTGATGCACTCTACAAAAAGGGGCATTTATTTCCTAAGGAAGCTCAGATCTCTAAACATCTGTAGTAAAATGCTGCAGATGTTCTATCAGTCTGTGGTGGCAAGTGTTTTACTTTATTCTGCAGTCTGCTGGGGAGGAAGTTTGGGGAAAAAGCAGGTAATGAGGTTGGATAAACTTGTTAAGAAGGCTGGCTCTGTGATTGGAGTAAAGATGGACTCTCTGGGGGAAGTGGTGGAGAGATCCACAATGAGGATGATGGAGGCTATCCTGAACAACATGGATCATCCACTTCATAACACCTTGATGGATCAAAGAAGCAGCAGTGGTGGACGGCTCCTCTCTCTTCATTGTAGGACAGAGAGATACAGAAGATCTTTTATACCCACAACCATCAGACTTTTTAATTCTTCTGCAAATGGTAAATGGGACGACAGACAAATGAATTTCCCTTTGGGATTAATAAAGTAATTCTATCTATCTATCTATTCTATGTTCTGTATTATAGAAACGAGAGGTGCAGCAAGAGTGAAACTGTCAAAATGGACCTCAATCAGTGACCCTGACTGTACAGTGGGTCCTTGTTCCCATGATACTCTTTGGTGATAAATAAAAGAAACCAGAGGCTGTAAACCCACTGTCACTGACAAAATTCAATATTGATTCTAATTAATTTGGTTCAGTTTATAAAGGAGCTCTGGCTAAACAACTCATTCAGGCTATTACACTACTAAAGTACATCTAGGGCAACAAAGGAGATGATCACCTTGGAGAATGCATGATTGTTTTTTCCCCTGTTTTTCCAGTACTGTTCACACTGAGAGAAGGCAGCTGGAATGTAGGATGCACCGAGATCGCTAATGAGGCTTGTTAGATCATGGAGATGATATACCAAACTTTTATATTTGCCTGTCCACACAGACATTTCACAGATCAAATAATGGTACAGTGTCAGTTGGTCCCAAAAAACAAAAACAAAAAATTGTAACACCTCCTACCAATACATAAAACAAGATGCAAATTCCTTTCTTTCATAGTTACAATTTGGTCAAAAAAGCACCCAGAGCCAAAGCGAACAGAAGACTATGATTGTTGATCTCAAGATGAAAGATGTCAAAGCAGGTCAGTCAAACTGCAAAATGAATTTTTCCTCTGCTGTGTCCGAAGATATGCACACACATACATACACACACTCACCTTGGAGGAGGAAGTGTCACACTCTTGGCAGATCCAGCCATATCCTGTCTGCTTAGGGGATTTCTTCAGTGGGGGGTCCAGACACCCAAAGTGATAGCAGAGTTGGCACTCATCACACCTGAGGTACAAGGGGAAGGGCAGGTGTTACACGTTACATCAAGAAAGCCACCATCTTCCTTCAGTGAAGAGGCCAGTTCAGGAGTAATGATGACAAGGCAGCCCTTTGTCAGTCAGTCAGATTAATGCATTCCAAATTCCCTCGAATCACTCTGCTCCCATGACCTTACACACCCGATGACTATCCAATGGTTCGTATCAGTCAGTAGATAAATACAGGCCTTGTTAGTGTCAGATAAATGGTCCAGTTTACAGAAAGTAGTCAATATCAGTCAGACCCCTTTTATCATAGCTTATGTTGCAGTGACTCTAGGATGTTCACAGGGTTATCCCTAAGCCATTGCTGTGTTGTGAGCTTTGGTCATTCCAGTGTTAGAAGAAGTTTTGGCCCGGTCTGATATCTAGATTAGGTTTTATTAGGGAGCTCTCTGTACTTTTCTCGATTCAGTTTCCCTCAAACTGTGGCCAGTCTCCGTGCCTCCACAGCCTTTTGCTACCTCCACTACCTGCCTTTTCTCAAGATAGAATGTTTACAAGTGTGACCAAATTGTCTCAGTCTTGGTTTAACCAAAGAAGAGAAACTGCATTTTTTCAGTCTCAAGCCCCTTTCCACTGGTTGAACAGCTGATTATGACCTGCTATCGTCAGGCTTTTGTCTCCAAAGGAAAAATGAACAATCAGCATTCAGGCTAAACGCCTCTGCAACAGATGTGGACACGTATTGCCAGTGATTAAGCTGGAGAAAATACATTTCAGATCTAGCATCAGGGAGTGGAAAAAGTGTCCTTTGTAACCCTGAAGTTAGACAGACACATTCATTATTTTTTTAAGAGTTTTTCCTAAATTGGCAAGGTAAGAGCTAGCCTTAAGATGCTTTGTGGATACAGGCTTAGATGAGTGAAGAGCTGCAGTGATGGTGGTCCTTCTTCATGATTCTCAGTCTCCACTCAGGATCTCTGGAGCTCAGAGTGACCATCAGCTTCTTGGCAGCTTCTCCCTGATGTGTCAGTTAGTCCAGGACTAGCTCTAGAAAAGTCCTGTTTGGTCCAGAGCTCTTCGTGTTATGTCATGTTTTATGCCTCAACACAATCTTTTCCACATTCTCCGTCTGTGCTGTGATCCATACACTACCCATACTCTGTAGCATATTGTTCCCATTCAAGTAAATCTTTGCATTTCCATCGTGGGGCCTGCAGTCCCAGCAGCATCACTCTGCTCTGCACAAAATACGTAGCACTCTATTCTGTGAGGCGCATGCACCCAGTTAGTATCAATCCACACAGATTAGATTTCCCCAAACAGGAAGTGAAACACACAGACCATTTGTTACACCTGCTGGCACAAGCCGCAAATCATCAGTTAGTCAGAGGGTCTTAACAGGCACAGGTTGTCATTCATGAAGAAAAAATTGTCATGTAGATGGAAAACTACAACATTTTATGATAGGATACATCCGTTCTACAAGAACACAAACAGAAAGGAGAAAAACGTGGAATAACGTTGAAGTGAACAGCAAATCAACCTCAAAAAGTGATCTGTTGTTTACATGCTGATCTCACTCTATACATTGCTATTATCACATTAGCTCGTACTTCTCCCATGATCTTGTGCCTCCAGCTACTCTAGGCTCCGCTCTGTGGCCCAGTGGATTAGGAATGCATCCAGTAGACGAGGGCAAGTGCTGCTGGTCGGGGCAAAATTGCTGCGCACACAGATTCCAGCGTGGACATAGTATGTGGAAATTAGGGATAAGATCTACAGGCCTCAGACCATTACCGGAAGAGAGAGGCCGCTGTTAAAACCTGGGGGTGATTGGAACTTGAGAGTGGACCTTGATCAGAAGCTTGAGTTCCTGACAGAGATCACCACAACCGTCATGGGCCAAGACATCATCCTGTGGTCTACCTCAACATGAACAGTGATCATGGTTTTTATATAATTATAAATAAGTTTTTTGAGTCATTCATTATGTTTGAAGATCAGAAATTTACTGTAAAGCAAATTTTCCTTTTTTTGTTCACACGCTGTATTTTCAGTTGTCCTCAAACATTTTTCTTTACACTCAGTTGCCAGGACAATGTTCTGCACATAGCTTTGTAACCAGCTTTGATTTGTTTTTTGATAATCAGAAAGCTCAAGCATTTTATACTGGCTGAAGATGGAGCTTAGACCTGCAAAAATCTATTATCATTTCCTTAGTCGTTGAGGTGTTCAGTAGGAAACTGTTTTTGTGACTCCAGCAACTAAAGGCTTTTATCAGATGTCTATATTCAGATTCCTGGACATTCCTGATACGCACCACAATAGCAGTGAACATCACATATATTACAGAACTATTCCTGAAAATGTGAAAGAGAACACTATGTGGCACTGAATTGAATTTCACACTTGAGGATCTTTTGGGTAGGTCACAAAACAGGACACAATTGGTACCCTACTTAACATATCTCTCCCTTAATGATGTAAGGGTATAGAAACATATATAGCATGAGCATGGGTGGTTTTCCTGCTTGTTCTCGAGGTACTGCTTAGTTGCCCACAAGGACCACCTGAGTTGCCCGTGGCGCATGTTCTAAAAATAGCATTTGTCAACCATGAAACTCCTCCAAAGCAGGGATATCGTATCATCTATAGGACAAATTCTATCCATTGCTGTTCTACGCTCTTGTAGGGACGCATCAGTTTTTTTTCTCACCCAGATCCCTGCTAGTCGGCTTCATGCCCGCACTAGAGACACGGTGATCAATGAGTCATAGCGAACTACAGGTAGTGCTGCCGATTTCTCATTCCTCACCTGTTTGATTCAGTGTAACCAGTGTAATTCAGTGAAAAAAAAAATCTCCACTTACTTTTAGCAGCAGCTCTATATATCTCATACTGGGCTGATTTTATATTATTATATTAGCCTATTCTTATTACATATCATTGATGTGGCAACTTGTCCAATCAGACAGAGTATGGAGTTTAGCAAGTGAGGGGTGACGAGGCTGAGGTGAGATCAGCTGTTGCAGCCTGTGTCCAAGGAGCCTGTACAACATCTTTCGCTCTACAAATGAACGATCGTCTTCTACAAACATGTCAGTTGATTCACAAAAACGCAAAAAGCAAACGTAATAACACCTCTGACCTGCTGTTACTGGTAACATGTACAACTGGTCTCTCAATGAACTGGTCTGAATATTAGCACAGTGTTTTATTGTTAGATTATTTCAGATTATTTTGTGCAGATGCATTTTTATTTGATTTGCATGTGTTTCAAACCATGGTAAATCACTGTTAATAATATTTGTGAGGAATCTTTAACATCTGTAACATGTGTAACATGTGACGGCCTCTTCACATATAGGCCTATGAATATTTTTTTATCATTATCATTATTGTTATTATATTTAACAATGATGTTGCAACATGTGTATGTTTTGGATCAAGCAAGTAGCGCTTCATATTCCTCGGTACCCTTGAAGTAGCTCTCAGTTTCAAAAAAGTTGGTCTAATTGTTGGTCAGCTGCAGACTGAGAGGAAAAAGGTGTCCAGTCAGGCTCAGAATATGACCTTGGCTCTGGTGCTGCAAACATGAAAGGTTGAATTTTGCCGACACGATTGCTGGATGAAGATATGTTTCCTTTCAGCGGAAAGTTAATTGACAGGGATGCGAAACTTTTCCCAGAGGGAAAAACACTGGTCGTCTCTCCACGTTTGAAGCCTTCACAGCACAGAAAGATGGGCCATGAAAGTCAGCGTTATTATTTTTTTTTCCTCTGGCGCCGAATCGAACCCATAGTCACTGCAGTGGGCGTGCTCTACCAAGTGAGATATAGGATACTCGCGCTCAGTGTATTTAATCGGAGATTCCATCCAGTGTTTCAGTGACGGTGAGCGGTCTACTGCTCTTTCATTAATGCCGCCACTGCTTCAGAGTTGGGGTGGAGGCACAGCAACAGCCACCTGTTACCGTTACCATACTGACGAGCTGACGTGTCCTTTTTAGTTTATAATCTCCTCTCCTTTTCTCACTATGTGCTGTTCTGTTGTCAATAAACACACGTGGCCATGGTGCTGCAACCGAACTACACAGCTGTTAAATGATTGGCTGCTTTCTTGTCACTCCTAGCGTCCACACGTCCTTGAGTTTTACACTGCTGACTTCTATCACTGGAACAAACATGTCCTGCGACCCGTAGTAACGTCAAACGGCCTTTCACACCGAACACGCAAACCGCAGGCGGCGGCGGCAAACCCATTAATTGTGTATATGCAAAAGTACACCGCCGTTGCGCGCTGCGCCCGGATTGAAAAAGGTTTAATCTAGGCGGAGCGTACTGTGACGACATCTCGGCGCGTCCAATATGAGAGAAGTGACTGGTTCTGAAAAAAAAAGAGAAACAAAAGTGCCGGGTTAAGTGGAGGATAAACTGAAGTTTAGTTCTCATCCTCCTGAGGTTTGGACCAACTCTCTGCAACAGGCGGTCAAACTGCTCCTTGCTCAGCCTGAAGTACACCTCAAAGCGGTCAGTGTGGAACTGTAGCTCCTGGACAAGCCTATGTTCCCCCAATTCCTGCCTTGCCATTAGGATTGGATGGACCCACACCCTTCTTTTTGCTGCTGCTGCTTGTCTGCTCCTCCTTACCAGGATTAAAACCAGAGCTTTTTGTTGGGATGATGACAGATACATCCCTGAATGTACACACATCAGAACCAGCACCAGGAAAAGCGCACCAGGGAGAAAACACTTCCTGCTCTGTCGCCGAGCAACTAGGATGCACCAAGATGTGCGCGCTTGCGCCATGCCCTGCGCCTATCTGCGCCGTACCACGCGGGGGGCGCATGGTACGGCGCATGCATTCGGTGTGAATGCCCCATAACATTGGTTAGCGGTGTTAGCTGCTGACCTTAATGTTAGTGCAACAATAGAGCTAACCCAGTACCCCACACAATAACATTACAATATAAACAATAGAGCAGGGGTCCTCAATTAAAAATCTTCAGGGGCCACAAAGATGTTTTTCAATGACTCAAAGGTCCATTTATTTAGGTTGGTCAGGCCACATGTGATAATACTGTAATATTCAAAACAACAACAAAAATATGAACTAAAATAAAATGTCATTTCCTTTTTGACATAAATTAAAATAAATAGTTAAATAAAACAAAACATGACCCCTGTCGAGAATCCAAAACAAATATATCAGGAGGGAGAACACTTTTCTTTTTAAATATAAACACAAAGAGCCACAAGAAAGAAGGAAAAATGTGTTTCTGTCGTAAGGTCAATCAAGCATCTCAGGAATTCCAAAACTAACATACATACTAAAATCAAACCAAATGTCCCTTTCAGTTTAACAAAATAATCATCTCCATAGATTCCTTTGGAAGAATCAAAGTGTAATGAAAAACTATCTTGCATTCAAAGTGTGTCAGTGTGAAACACTGT
This sequence comes from Selene dorsalis, assembly GCA_900303245.1. NCBI lineage: Eukaryota > Metazoa > Chordata > Actinopteri > Carangiformes > Carangidae > Selene > Selene dorsalis. The sequence continues at coordinate 31,610 of OMNW01035545.1, read as the reverse complement.
TTAATGAGAGAAATGGCATCTTGTGTCTGTTGCCAATGCTTTGAACTTTGACTCAAATGGTGTGATGGCCAGGCAGACACACTGATCCAATCAGCTTCTCCACAAATTGAACATGTTGCTGATGAGCTCCTTTTTCTTTGGTCTCTTCCAAAAGTTTGGGGAAATGGAGCAAATTCTCCTATAGATAAAAAGGAAGGCTCAGTTTTTTTTTTTAAAAAAAAGGGCATTAAGTGAAATTCAAATGGTTGTGGTAGAAAATGTTAAACAGCCTACCTTGTAGGTCACTTTTGAAGACCTCCAGTTTCCTCTGGAAAGCCCACACTGTTGACATCAGCTCACACACTGTGTTGTTCTTCCCTTGAAGCTTCAGATTTAGGTTATTCAGATGAGATGAAAATGCCACAGCTTCCATCTTTTGTGGATCTTGCAGGAAATCCATGAACAGTTTTGCTTTTGCACTCTTTCGCTCTGACAGAAACACTTGTAGTTCATTCCTAATGGCCCAAAAACACTCCAGGACCTTGCCTTTGCTCAGCCATCTGATGTTGTGCAGGAGCAAATCATTAAATGCTGCATTGACCTCCGTCAGGAACAAGTGCAGCAAGCGATGCAGCAGTGCAGATGATGCTCTCAAGAAGTTTGAGTCTCATCATTGTTGCCATGATTTCAGAATAGATTTGATGGTGAATTATGCAGTGGTAGGATATCAGGTGAGGGTGCTCTCTGCCTCTCTCTCTGCCCATCATGGCTGGTGCTCCATCAGTAGCAACTGACACAACTTCCTTCACATCTATTCCTTTTTTCATTCAGCATTTCCAGTATTGCTTTGTAAATGTCTTCACCCTTGTCTGTTCACAGAGGTTTGCCATGCCCAACAGTTCTTCAACAAACTCACAAACACCATCAACCGAGCATTATCAGTGGTGTCAGTGAACTCATCATGCATTTTTTATTCCATCACACAGCTGCTTAACTAGATCACCAGCCAGTACTTCAGTGCGTCTGGTTGCTGTGGAATTTGAGAGGGGAGATTTTAGCTTAATTTTAGCTGTCATTTCCTCTTTTTGTTTGCCTTCAAGGATTGGGTTCGTCACTTCAGTCATGCATTCTTTTATTATTTCTGCAACTGAGAATGGCTTCTTGTGCTTACCCAAAATCCACGCCACTCTAAGTGAGTACTCTGTTGCTTTTTGTTGTTGTGTCACAGATGTCACAAGAATCCTGCTTGCAGCTTGATATGACGATTTTAGTACATTTATTTTTGTTGTTCTTACCTCTGAATTTTGAGAAAATGTCTCCTCAAAATTCCTGTGCTTCATCTCATAATGTCGTTTCAAATTGGAAATCTTCATCACAGCTATAGTCTCCTAATTAATTAAACACATGGGTCTTGCGCTGGTTGGAGGGAGAATAAATGCAAAATTTTCAGTCCCTTCTTCTTTGAATTGCTGATTTTCACTGTCCACTTTTCTTTCAGCAGTGAACTTGGAATATGCCATTTTTGTGCAATCTAGGCTCCTACAGCTAGCAAAGTGTCAATATGCGAACTGCTCCAAAAACGAAAGTGAGAGTTAAAAATTGCGCTTGCAGCAGTGAGTGACCCAGTAACAGACTGTCTGTGTATCACTGGCATGGAGACAAGTGCAAATATACACCTGCTGACCCAACCAAAACACATAGTGAAGGAATAACAGTTGGGGGGGGCCACAAATAAGCAGCCGGCGGGCCAGATGCAGCCCGGAGGCTGCCTGCTGACAACCATTGCAATTGAGGGTTATATCCTACGTAAGACATTTTTACATCGCACTACGATATATATCGTAATATCGCCCAACACTACACCATACCTAATTTTAATAAATAGAAATATTGTCAAATGTATAAAAGTCTAAATATACCTTGAAAAGTGGTTACATTATGCTTTCTTCTAAAGAGACACATTACAGTGATTGTCACAATAATTCAAGTTCTTGTTGGTGCAATAGTTTGGCCTTTTCATGCAGTGGTCTCAGGATGAATAGCTGTCATGGTCTACTTACTGTGTGTTTATCTAATGTTTTTTTTTTTTTTTACTATTGCTGGGCTGTACAACACATTGCCCCACAGGAATCAAAAGATTACTTTGACCTTGACGTCATGAAATAACTTTAAGGACTCTGTCCAAGAAATTGTCTGTACATTAGTAATGGCAGCCAGTGTTTGGACACCAACTACTAGTCCTCAGCAATGAAGCCTGCTTTGTGTTGTGTGCATCTGCTGAATGGAATTTGGCATTTTAATAGTATTGGATTTTATAGTTCTAAAGACAAATGCCATAGAGAGTCAACAGTCTCTCAGGCTTTGAGAAGGTGGCATTCTAAACATAGATGTGGTAGGTTGTTTGTTTGTAGGTTGGTGGATGTTGTTTGTTCATGTAAAATCAGCAACCATCAGGACACCAAACCTCCATGTGCAGTCTGTGTTTCATATTTGAGTTTCTATTGAATTTTCAAAACACAACACAACACAACACAGAAAGCATACATGGTTATTCACCTGTGACCCACTACTTCTGTTTGTGCTCTGCAGTGCATGTGATAACATCATTCCTTGCGTGTGTCCTAAGCATAAGGGCAAAAAAATAGGAATCGATAATTAAAATATGCTGAATGCTAACCTGACAGTTTGTGTGGGCTACTACTGTGATTGCTCATGGCCATGTACGCCAATAGCTTGACCGCAGACCTCAGCAATCAACTAGGTGACTTGATGGCCAAAAGTGGAAAAAAGGTCCAAGTTTGATTTATGAAACCAACAGCATACAGTAGGTATTCCACCTTTATGTAGACTGAAGCTAGCCAAACTCTAATTAGCATGAAGTTATTGAATGCAGTCCTCTGGCACTAGGCTAAGAAAAGCTGTGAAACAGGTGTAATAATACGCCTAAAGTGTTTTCAAATTAAGCATGGTAGATTTACTAAAATCAGAGTAGAAATTTAATTGGCATAGATAATTGGCATCTTATGAATTGTAGGGACATAAGCAAACAGCTGCTGCACATTAACACAAATATGCTGAGGCAGGTGGATATCTTCCCCACACTTATCCAGAAACACACACACCGATAGACACACAGAATCTTGGGCTGAGCATGTGTATCTGACTGGAAACAATGGGAATTTAAAGTGCCCCCTGGCTACCAACCAAATAGGAGACATATGACCAAAGCATGTATTCCCCACTAATGAGCACACTCCCATTGTTGCACGCAAACTGGCAATTGACTCCACATGAATCTCCAGCTTTAGTTTCACTGCTGGAGACTGTTGAAGACCTTCCAAACTTCACAGGAGTGCTCTTTCCATTTCACAGGACTGTGATGCCTTTGCCTCTGAAAATACTGCGCCTCCACAATTCCTCTGTAATGGCTGTAGAATGTTCCGGGAAAAGTTAGTGGGCTAAACTTCATCTTTGTTTTCTGCAAAATGGCCACGCACAATAACACAACCACAATCTACTACTGTAGGGGCTTTGAGACGGATTGTAGTTCTTTTCAATCTTGTTAGAGGAGCCAAATGCAATGACAGTTAATCCACAAGGAGCTGTTTCATACAGTTCAACTTGAACCTTGACATGCTCATCTGCATCACGGAAGCAAGACGTCCCCACTGTGACATCTGACAGAACACAGACTGAGAGTCAAAAACAGAGTCATTAGTATTTGCAGTCAGATGGAAGACATGACTTAGTTTGCCTTGCTTTGCATCTAGCCTGGCAGGCTATTGTCCCTGACAACCACTAGCACAGCAAGTGCTTACTAAAGCCACCAAAGGCCCATCCTCAGGTACCACTTGAGGATGGATGCAAGAATGAATTTCACTATCAACTATACATTATAAATAATTTGCAGGATATTCTTTTTTTATCATACCCACAGTCTGATTCCCCTCAATGTTCCCTGAACACAGACAGCTACAGGACAGATTTAGCCCAGTTATATTAGAAGCAGCTCAGTCTTTATCTACTCAGAAACCCTTGTTTTACATTTTATGTCCTCAAAAGACTTAGGCTTCATTCACGCCTTCCTCTACTCTATCAACATAGGTATTAAAGGTTAGTGTCCAAAACAGGGCTTTTCACTAGGGTTAGGTGTGTTATTGTAGCCTAGAAGAAAACATTGCCTGACTAAATAATTTAATTTGACAACATTTTTCAGTTGTGGCAATTAATCAGATATATTTGTTCAGGTGTTAGAGGTTAGACCTACTCTATCTACTGTTTCACCACTTTGGCCTGACATCAGAGATTATGTAGCACTACAAGTGATGGTGAATCCATCCAATAGCTAATTGTCTAAGTTTTCATAGTTTTTGGTCCTCAATGCCTGTATGTACAATTCAGCTGTGCAGAAGAATATAGCTTTGCGAATCATAAACATATTTTTTCCACCAAAACACAAGTATCATTTTATAATTTAATTTCTCAGCTGTGTGACTAAACAACTAAACTAACCACACAAAAAGCAAGATGCATAGTAAATGCCACAGTTTCAACTTGCGCAGCTGTGCTAACCCCCACAGCATGGTCATATGCTCACAATGTGTTAACAATTAATGTGTACGATGGATGTGCATGCAAATTGCAGTTGTCAAGACATTTGGACCAAAATCATCAATTATACCTTTTTTTTGCCATTGTGGCTACTGAGATATTTCACAAGATGAAACCTTGGCATCAGAGTATCATCCATTCAGTGGATCATCAAAGTCATTTTTGCTTCCTCTTTTGGCAACTATGAATGTTATGAATGACTGACATTACCATCACTAGAGCCATGTTACTAGTGTAGCTAAAAATGAAGGCTTAACAAGAAGTACTTTTAGGGCATGTGTGGTTGGGTAACAATGTGTCTCAACCCAACAAAAACAGCTGCAATGGCCCCCCTTAGGCCCTGATTTCCCTTGCACAAATTTGGATTTTCTGGCTTCAGGAACGGCCAGACCTACAGGTGACATCAAAAACGCTTCAGCTACTATCAAGCTGTTCAACTGCCCAGGTAGTGGAGAAAAATGCATCTGGCTGATGTTTGACCTGAGAAAGACACATTCTAGCCTGATCTGTGTAATGTAATCTGTGTTGTTCTCAATCTCTCAGAGACTGTCTGATTCACCTGCTATGACCAGCCTCTATCCGCTCCCAACACTGCCCTTACACATGCAGCCACTACAAGGTCCTTGATGGTATCTAAGCAATTTGACCCTGCTTTAATCATTGAGAAAATTGAACAACCCCCCACAACCTCAAACCACCATCCCCACCTTGCACGTTTTAAACCAACAAATCCAATCACTCATAAGAGAGGTTATTGATTGATGTAATCTTATTGGATGTGAGGTGGTGGTGGTGACATGATTGATTGCTTTTGTCTCCTACACATGTTGCTCTCAGTTGGTGATTTGTGTCCACTTTCATCTGGTGTTTTGATCTCTTTGCGAAGTTCTTATATCCTCCTTCTCCTAAGGGATCACCCTGAAGCTGAATGAGGCTGATGACCCACAAATCTTAGATGACTTTGTTTGATTTCGTCCATCTCTCATATTTCTTTTCAGGTCTCATGTAGAGGAGGAATCGGAACTGCAATGAGTGAGTTAACTCAATTAATTCATACAAGTGGTGGGGATATTCACACATATATCACTACAACTAAAGTAAATCATACTGATGAGAGCAAAGATTAAACTATGTTACACTGACTCCATTTGGCAGAACTGAAAATTTGCCCACCTAGGAGAAGTTCTCAGTATGTTTGCATATGGACTTAACCAACCAATAATTCTGCAATTCTTGTAGTGTTAGTGGACAGTCATGATACAGAGCTCTTAAAGGTGTATGGGGGGTTATCTGGAAAAAAATCAGGTTCTTGAAATGTTTTGTATTCTTATTTATTTTTGAGTTTGAGTTTAGTTGATTTCATTCACTAACAACAAAACAATTAAAGTCAACACAATTGGGCCTGCCAGCGGAGAAGCATTTTAACACTGGTCCATTTCTTGTCCACATGTGCCAGGCACGGCCTTCTGCAATGTACAGTACTCCATAGAGCCCACTTCACCAGTGCGTAACTAGCAAAAATATATTCTAATCATACTGATGCTTGTAAGTGTTGCAGGCAGCCCTCTGCTGATCACGTGCATATGTTCTGGGTGTGCCCAATTTTGAATTGAGTTGACACATGTAAAAAAAGTTGCCAGCCCTGCAATAGACTGACGACCTGTCCAGGGTGTACCCCGCCTCTCGCCCAAAGTCAGCTGAGATAGGCTCCAGCTCACCCGTGACCCTAGTGAGGATAAGCGGTATAGAAAATGCATGAATGAATGAAAAAAAGTTGCCATCAAATAAATGCGCTAACATGTTTCACCATGTGATATATTTTGTGTGCTCCATTGGGAATAAAATATGGCTTTATGAGATCTACAAAACATTGCAATCTGTTTTTATTTACATTTTACACAATTCACACACGCTTTTTTGGATTTGGGTTGGAAGTTACAATGGCCGTCTCTTCTTTCAAATCTTTTCTGGATGTTTAGCAGCACAATTCCAACTACAGCACAGGGATATCGACAAAATCTCAGACAGCACTGACTTGTGTCTTTTATAAAAGGTCCAAGAGCACCATGGGTGTGAAGACCTTATTAGAACTGTAGCTAGAGCCCAACCGCACTGGAGGGTGTGAGGATGCAGTTGAAACTGTAGTGTTTGATATCATTGCCATTACCTTCTCACACTGAACACTTGTGCTACTGAAAACTGGTAAGTAACTCATGACTGGTAATCATTTCATTTTTAAAACATTTCTCTGGCTTCACTTGCTGGACGTGGTTCAAAATGTATTTAAAAATCAAAATCTTGTTTGCTGCCTTGTGCTCCATGCAGTCCATGTTGACACCAGAGTGTGAAGTGTGGTGGCCACTACAATGAGCAGCTGCTTTGACTTGCGTGCTGCAAATCCCCCCAGGGCTTTTTTTTTTTTTTGTAGATTCAACTCCTCATTTGTAAGAGAAATAATGTTTTCTTTAAAAAGCCACAATCATTGCAGATACATCAGGTCCAATAAGCTTCTCAGCTGAAACGCCAAAGGAAATATTAAGAAAAATTTCCATTTCCACATTCTCCAATTCATCATAACAAAAACAACAAGACAGAAGTGAAACACTTAATCATGCCTGTCGTGTCCCCTCAGTTATGGGTCCATGCACGGATAGTTGGTTTTTGGCATCAAAATCTCTTTTATCTTTAGAAGCACTGGTGTCTGGAACCAAGTGGCTGAGACAAGGCAGTGAATTTATCACAAGTGAGCAATGCAATTACTTTGGGAGTGGCCACGTGATAGAAATCAATATGTGGCAAAGCATTCAGCCATTGACTCTCATCCATGACGAAGTGCACCAGTGTCTTTCTATAGAAAGGATTATCTGACTTTGTGAGCCCCTCTTGTTTTTGATTTACTGTTGGGTCATTGCAACATTGTAAAAAAGCCATTGTTTTACAAGATGGGGAAGTAATGTATTGACTGCTGAAGTTGCACCTATGGAGAAAGTAAAGTTAGAGTGACTACCTTTATTAGCTCATCTGGACACAACTCATTCACAACTAGATAAAAAGGGAAGAGGGGAATAGTGATCTCTACACCTCTCAGCTATTTGCCAGCAGGGGGCCTCAGTAAACTGGGTACAACAAGAGTTGTTTTCAGCAGCAGGCCTACATCCTCACCTCTGTGCATACTCAAGCCCTGACCTAGCCAGAGTCTACTGAACTGGTGCTTTGCTACAGGAATTCCATCAGAAATATGCACACTGCATCTCGTTTAAAGCAAATTTATGACAAGGTAGTCAGTGGTTCATGGTTTGTGTCTAATGATCAAAAAGTAAGGGAAAACAGTGCAGTTAAGAGAGGATAAGACAGAAACCATTTAAGGATGAGAAGGAAGAACATGTACCTCAAGAAGTATTTGAGCAGACCTAGACTGTGACAGATTCAGTGGGATAAAGAGAAGAGGAAAAAGGCTGGGGAGTAATAGATTTTAGCTGCTTGGCCACACTTCCGACACAGCCCAAGTCCCAGCTCTTGTGTTTTCTGTTTTAATAGGGGGGAAAGAGAGTGAAGTCAGCAAAAACAAAATGCCACCATTAAATCATCTCCCCGGATCCAGTGTCAGACCAGTAATGGAAAACGCACTCATCATCGGAAAGGTTACTGCTTTCCAGAACCTCCCTGCTAGCTTTTCTCTCTCTTTATCTCTCAGCGCCCAACTTCCTGCATCTCATGGCCTCAGTCTCATCCCCTGACCAGAGGCCAGCTGTAGCTGGGCTAGTCTATGGTTTGCTGGCTGTTGCTCAGTCCCAAAAGGCCTCTGGGCTGGGGATGAGGGAGCGGGGCAGCTAGAGTTTGGTATGGTCAGCTGGTTCCATCTTGCAGACATGTAATGAATTGTAAATTAATTATATCTGTTTCTGTGTTTTCCCGTTTGTTACACTTGTTACTAAATGTAATGTTGGGTTTTTACAGGACAAAAGGAGAATAGATGGCAGAGTAACAGGTTTTCATGGAGCAATGTCTTGAACTTGTGTGCTTCTCATCATTCAACTTTTTGAAGACCACGATGTGATGCTCCTTCCAGGTAACTTTTCCTAGTGATATGTATTTCGATGGTGGAATCTCAGCACCCTGATGATGATGGCTCTCACTGGTGAGGGTGTCAGGTTCTCATCATCTGTATTGTCACATTTAATTATGAATACACGCACACAGAGTTGACATAATTCGGAATATTGTGGTAACCATCCATTCTTAATCAGTGGTTTTAAGACTGTCAACTTTAGGTCTTTTTTTGTTCTGACAAGAATCAAAGAATTAGACTGTACTCAAGCCAAAAAAAGCAACATCTCTCAACAAGAAGGCCACTTCCCAGGTGATAAATCACAGATGACAGAGGGCATTACATGCACAAACAGACCGCTGCTGCGCACCTTTAGAACGACTAATTAGCTGGCTGACACTCATTTATCACTGCAGCAATAAGGTGAAAAAGTCAAGAGTTTATTAAAGCTCAGCTTAATTTTCAAGAGCTATTGGCCAGAGGCTGAGAAACTTTTCATACACAACTGGAGCAACATTCATATTGTTACTTCATACAGTATCACAGTAACACAGTACACAATTCCACTGAAATATTCCCTTTAGAGCATGTCTATAAACAAAGATTAACACATGTTTGAAAATCAAAAGAAAATATGGTGGTCACTTCAAGACTACATCACAAATAAGAGTTCAACTCTGTTCACAAGCTTGATATATAATTAAGTCTGTAGGCATAAAAAGAAAAGATGTATGTTTGGCCTCTTCAATAAATACTGTACACATCGTCACACTACCTGGCATTCAAATGCTACATGACCACACCACTTATTTTCAATTTTAAATTACTATAAAAATCAGGGTAAATAGATAAAGCCATGCATTGTATAACTGACACACGGTCATTGAGACTGACTGAGTGTGAGTGATGGAGAGGAGCTGTTCAGAAGTCCGCAAGCCATTCCGCACTGACACCTTATCTCTAAAGACAAAAAGCAGTAAAACTGTAAGGGTTTGACTGCTCCCAAAAGCATGCATACTGGGTCCAACAGAGTGACATATGAGGGCAGAATGTGACACTTGTCATGAGTCCTGACAGAGCAGCAAGCAGCTGCTGTTTTGACCGCACTGACTATGGGCCACCAGGGACATGGACAGAAAGCTGGGGTTCTGTCTGAGGATATGTCAGTTCAGCTGTGAGTTCAGTATGTGGAGACAAAGACGAAGAAGTCTAAAGACACTAAGGACACTGGACTAATATTTAAGTGTTATTACCACTAACACTACACTACAGATATTTTCTAGCAGCATTACTTCACTGCTACAGTTGACAAAGCAGAAACAGATGGTATTCTGGAAACAAGGACTTTTCTTAACACTACTGGTCTTTCACTTACTCAAAAAACACAACACGACACTCAGATCTGAGAAAGACTATGTTCAACTCAGCCTGTAACCAAATTCACACTGAAATTCTAAAATAGGACTGGATTATATCAATACTGCTGATTGGCTCTGCAGATAAGTGGCGCAGGGAAGTGAACAATGTAAAGCATGAGCCGAGTACCAGCATGGACAATCTGCTGATCTACAGTATTTCACATATATTTTGAGCAGATAGAGGCACAGAGAGTTAAACTACCAAAAAGAGGGCAGTGAGTTTATGACTATCAGAGCTCTGTTAGCTTTTTGTTTGTGCTTCCACACTGCAAGCAACAAGCCAACAGGATTTCACTCATTTCCTACAAAGTGAAGGAGCCAGACAAGTGTAAACAAAAGCTCATTAGGCTTGGAGCAACTAATTACTTACAACAGCTAGATTTGAACGTATTGTTAAAGATCTCATGAAATGAGCGCTTGACTTATGGAAAGCTGAAAGTACATGGGAACCAGTGCATTGTGCAACACCACTGTAACTGCAAAACTTCTGCCTTTCAAATTAAAGTACTACATAGCAAAATGACTCCATCCCATAGTTGATAGACCCTTGGTTTTACACTTCACATACCTTACTGTTTTACATTACGCCCCCACATCTTATTTCCAAATAAAGTACATCACATTCAGGAAGAAATGATGCCATACCACATAACTTTTGAAGATAACAGGACTCAGGGTCTAAGATGTATATGGAACAGTTGCATCCATCACTTGGCTTAAGGATAAGCTCTTGTGTCATTGGGCTACAAAATTAACACAGTATTGTGTTTACTTGCCAAGATCTTTACATATACACCTTTGCATAGATGCAACTGCAGCCACAATTGTTAAAAAAAAAACCCATCAACCAATTTACTTATAGTGTATACAAGCATTTCAGAGGCCAACATTAACGAAACATTATTGGCTGAAAGAACCTTTCATGATTTGGACTCCATAATTTAGATTCAGACACTTCTGCTCAATTTTCGTTGGACAGTTGTTGGTCCAGTTTGGATCAGAGGTGGTTGCAGGGCGGCGTGATGGTCTCATTCTTCAGCCTGACCCGAGTGCCATCCTTCAAACGCCTCAATTTGCCTCTCTGTCTCTAAGCCAATGGTCATCTGTCCCGAGTTTTTATGAGAGTTGAGGTTGGCTGCCCGGGCTCTCACAACCTGTGCAATGCAAAGATACAAAGAGTCAGGGCAGCACACCTCACACCCCGACCAGCAACCCTCACAACGTTAACGCTGCCTCAACAGCACAAAAGAAACACAAACACTTTGGCATACAAGTGTTCAAGATATTCTAATTACTTGATACTGTCTTATGGGCATGGATCTTTTTCAGAAAGTTGTACAAGACAAGACATCTCTACATAGATGTAAATGAGGTTTATCTTAAGTGTAAAGTTTCTTGTGCTGATTTGATATTCTCTTGTTTTTTAGCTTTACATGCTTCAGTCAGTTATGTAAAGTATTACCAAAGTGAGTAAGGATAGTAATATATTGTTTATATAGGACTAAAGGCACTTCAGGTGAATTTTAAAATAACAGCCAACATTAAAGTCTCAAATAATAAGTCTACATGAACAAATACAGGCCAACTGACAATCTAATAATTATTCAACTGGGGGTGATGGGTGGTTAAATGGCCTATCCGCATCTAAAACTCAGCATTTGTACAATCTCACAACAATATTTTTTTAAGTATGAGTCATGTCATACTCAAAAGCATGCTGATGTCTCCATTCAACAAGAATACATTCACAAAACGATTCTACACACTTTTTAAATGAAAAAAATCATGTCCTTGCAGATATTTCACATTGAAATTCTGCCTGTAGATAAATGGATTTCAACCTCCAACTAATAATTTTTACTGTACTACTTTCAATCCTTCCTCCTACTTTCAATTATCTTCTGGCAGAAAAGGCATCTGAAAATAATGAAAACATCAATGCCATATCTTAAAAAAAGGTTACTGAAGTAATTTTTCAAGCAACATTGTATAATTCTACAATTGCCACATCTTTCTTTTGCTGACTGACCAAACTCATGTGGAAGAAAATGTTGATTTTCAGTGACTGAAAAAATAGCAAAATGGATGCATTTGTTTCTTTTAAAATAGTATCAGAGTGGTTAGAATGACGTGATTGTTCATATAGTAATTTAGTGTTCTGAATTTGCTATGACGACATGTAAAGATGTAGTGTCGAGTTTGTGTCAGCAGCAAGTAGACTAAATGGACTAAAAAAGCAGGAGGTGCCAAACGATACTAATAAAAAAAATTGGATTTTAGGGAATAAATGCTGTTCTTTAATACACTGGTCCATGTGGCTGAGTTATGTTTTAACTCAATTAAATCTCATTAACTGGTTCAAGTTGAAATGAGCCAGTTTCAGGAAAGAGTAAATTCTATCAACTAAAAGGTGAGGAAAAAAGAGTTTTATGTACAAGATTCTTATAGTCATTAGGCTGACAGTGTGTCTGTTGTGATCTAGATGTCTTTTTCTCCAAAGAATTTCAATGTCAAAGAGGAATCCTGTTTATTAGACACCTGAGATCCCAAGAAAGGAGCAGAATAAACGGAGCTATTCATTATACCTTAATGAACTGTGCAAATGTATGTGGCAGGTCAATACAGGTGGCCTATGGATAGGATACTCTCAGCCCCCTCATTCTCCACAGCCCAGGCATCCAGAGCCTAATGAAGACTGAACTTTAATCATGAGGAGGATATGGCTGCCTCATGAGACAAAGAGACACACACACACACACACACACACAAACCCTGGCCCCTGCCGTGTTCCACACATTCTCTCACCTCACTAGGTTTTCGTTGTCACCCGGCCCTTTGCAGGTTGTACACTCAGTTCTTGTGTCCTCAGCTTTTGGTTTTTTCTGCATTACAGACTGCCGTTGTCGCCGTTCCCGTGGCAGTGGTTCCTATGGAAAAGCGGCTGGTTAGAATCAAAAGCTGTAAGGGCACTTGTGCAAATGCAAACAGGAAAAAGATGTTTCTATCAATACGGAAACATCAGCGGTGAAATTCATAAAACTCAGTCATGATTAAAACAATGTGTACACACAAAACAAAAAAATATACATGCACGCTGTAGTTCTTATTCTTGTCAGAATTCTAAAGCTGCATGTTCCCACCGTTTTGTTTGTATAAAAATGCTATCTGTCCACAAGTGGTCTGACACTAGGCATGGGCTGGTATGAGATTCTGACGGTATGACAACCTTAAACAAAGAAAAGTGTAAAAGTTCCAGAAAGGAAAGGGTTGATTTAAGTTAAAATGCTATTAATAAGATGGTGTCACACTAAAATGTAAGAGAAATCCACCAGGGATAAAAACTCATCATCCTACCATTCTCATCTGGTTTTGAGAAAAGTCTGACCAATCATATCATTTGGTCCGAATGACCAGCGACCTGAACGTGCTTATGTAACAGCTTGCGCACTCCCTTCTACCCCGACCAGGAAGAAAGCTTTTTAAAAAAAAAACTTTATTGACACCAATGACTAAGAGCAGTAGCAGGACAAAGAGAGCAGAGGAGATTCCAGAGCACAAGTCAACACACATAAGAAAGAAGGCTTTCTGTTTTTTTTTTAAAAACAGACCGACAAATGTGGCTGCGAGCTGGTCGAGGAGTTTCATGTGTCTGACATAGCGTATGTATATAGGGCACAGCCCCAAGTAACATTTAAACACAGGAAGTCACGTGTACGGCTGTACCGATGTTATGTTCAGTCCGAGCATGGGGCAGTAAACCTCAGTCCACTCTCTGGTGTGTTTATTGGGGCCATGGGGCTAACGCACCGAGGCACTGCCCTCTACAGCTATTTATAGCTGCAGAAGCCAGTTATACTGTGGATTTTTTCTGTTTTATTATTTCTCTTCCGTTTAAAATTTTGGACTGCTACTTGTCCTACAACTTATATATCAAAACACGTGGTTTGATTGGGATTGGCGTGCTTTTACATTCTCAACAGAATACGAAACTGCAAAAAATTTCCCATTGAGAATGAATGGGGAAAAAACATACAAATTATTGGATTTCAAATGTCTACTGCTCCGGCATACTTTCATCTAGAGACTCCATTTCAACTGTAAAATGTAGACACAAGTCTTGTCTATTGGTGTGTTATTCCACGTTTCATTAGGTCATATAGTTTTTTCATAAATTCCTGTTCAATGATCATGATCATTTTTGGAGAAATTTATGAGATTATAATGGGTGTGTATTGCGTGGAATGTTCAGGCTAGAGTGGGTGACATCATTGGCTAGAGTGGGAGAAGTTGTCTGAAAAAGTTTTCTCTTTCTCTTTCTCCCAGCCACAAATTACACTCTACACATGATTTTTTCCACAATTATAGACAAATGTGTGCTATCTCTAACAATGTGTTCAACAAAGCAGAGAGACTTACAGAATTTAAACTGTGAGCCTCTGAGTGCCGCCTGGTCTGTCCCTGCTCTTCATTGACTCTAATTCAAAGATTTTCTGAGAGAAGCAGAAGGGACCCCCGTTTATAACTCGCAAGGGTTTCCAAAATATTTACTCTAGAAACACCAAAATCATATCAAAGCGTTCAGGGAGTCCTATTGACAACCATGGTCTGCTTCTTTGTCTAATAGGAGCTACCGTTTTGTCAGAATAAGCCCAAATGTGAGACCAGTGCCAAGGCAGAAAATCGCCCTTTTTCTCAATGTTTCTGTCTGCCTCAGCAACCACCTCAAGTTGCTGTGGCAACCTCTGAGCCTCAGGCATGGATCTATCATAAGAACTGGATATGGCCCCACCCCTCAGCCGACACGCCGATTTTTCCCAGTGGCCACTCGTGGTATTGCAATGAAAAAAACCCCCTTGGCCCAAAAAGCATTTTTCCCAAAGACCGCAATAGTAAAAGAGATGGCTGTAAAACTGTTGACAGGACATCTCCAGCTGTAACCAGCGTTAATTACTAATATTTGTATTCTATATTTTTAAGTCATGGACTTTTAATCCATCAGTTTTCCACAAGTTTTCCAAAGTCCAGAAAAGCCCAAGAAAAGTATCTTTTCCCAGGGTGACGTCACAGCTGTGTACACTCTCAAAGCGCGGTCGTGCTGTGTCTTGGGAACGAGGATGCCTAAAACTTAACGAGAACTCCGTCCGGTGGAAAAATCAGTCGGAAAAGTGAAAAAGCTCAAAGGTGAGTTTAATTTACCTTTCTGGTGTTTAATGTCCGTTATTAGTCTCTTGTCAGCTCTTATTCTTAAACGTAAACCTTTTAATTGATAACATTGCCTCATAATCACATTTTTGAACAATTTCAACTTGGTAAGTCATTTATGCTGCATGTTTATGTATGTGTGTGTGTGTGTGTGTGTGTCAACAGTGTCTCATCGCGGCTGATGTTCAACACCTGTTGCTCTGTTCACAATGTCCATGTCAATTTATTTTACACCTTAATATGCCTCTGTGGTCAAATGTAAACTGAGACTTGGCCTCCATGGGTCGGTGTTTGTGGCCTGAGACGGTGCAGCCTGCTCCCCATCTTCCACCCTGGCATGAGGAGAAGAACCGTCCTGGACGCCCTCACCATCGTCTCTCCTCCTCACCACGTCGTCTGTGTGTGTTCAGTGTACAGAGTATGCTAAATGTTCACTTACATTCATAAGCATATTATTAAATTGTTAGAAAAACATGCTTGTGACATTTACTTCCCCAAATCCAATATGTGCAGCAGTGTCTGGGTCATTCATGTACATAATGAAAACACCTGGTTCTGTAACAGTTGCATTAGTGGACAGTGACATTCTACGTGTTGCGGAAATATTGTAAACTATTCAATAACAAAGACTCACATCGAACTTAAGGCTTAATGATGATGATGAAACTACCTATGAACACAACCAGTACAGACAATTATTAAGGAAGATGCCTTTTTCTGACTGTATGTAAATGAAATTCATAGAGCTCTAATTTTCTTTAAACACACAGTGTGGCTTACAAAACCAAACCACATGTGGCTGAGTTTATAACACCACCACCAACATCCTGTATATACAACTGTAGACCTGTGCAGCAAAGAAATGTATGAGTAGGGTAAATATACTCTTCAATATTAAAAGGTAAGAGAGTAAAGCACTCATGATAACATAAACTGATGTGTTCTGAGGTAATATATCATGTTTAACATTCATTTCTCATTAAAAATGCACAAAAGACAGTTGATTGTGATTTATTGTCCATTGTGATTTAAGCTATACAGGTTAGAATCAACTCGTTTTCAGTGTAACATCGTTGATAAATAAACGAGTAAATGATCATATCAACGATCATAATAAACCTACAATTAGGACTGGGCGATTAATCGAGTTTTACGATTTCTCGAGATGTTTTATGAAATCGAGAAATATTTTGACATATCGAATATATCGAGTTAATGCTGTAAATGCACTAGATTTCGCCACTCTGATTTTCCTTCTGTGCTGTGGAGCCGTCCACCCCGCCTCCTCCTTGTGTGTGTTTCCCCCAAAGTCCCCTCCCCCTCCCCTTGCGTTAGCGGCGTGTGTGTGTTGATACTCATTCAACATGGCGGCGCCCACAGACGAAGCCGAAACAGAATTTGTTCCAAAGAACGACATCAATGGTGAACGGCTCAATAATATGGCGTTATTTCGGATTTAGAGCCTCTGATGAGGAGCAGAAGGAGGCATTCTGCAGAGAATGCAAGAAACTGGTGCCATCAAAATCATCAAGCACCACGAATCTCTTCAACCATTTGCAGTATCACCACAAACTCCAGTACGAAGCGTTTTTTTTTTTTTTTCCCCCTGCAGAGATATCGAGATATATATCGTATATCGAGATATAGCAAACACTAATCGAGATTATTGTTTTTCTCAATATCGCCCAGCCCTACCTACAATCATACCGTCTTACTTTTTAAATCATTATCTTTGTTTTCAAGCCCCATATGAGTCCTGTAAAAGTCTTAAAACTCGTTCCTTGATCCGCTATCATAGCATTCATGAACACGCAGCGCCAAAACCAGACCGCCAAACACTCGTTCTCATTGGCCAGGGGCATGATGGGAAGCGCCCAGAACATCATGGGGGGGTGACTCTACTGCACATATTTAGTGGCCCCATAACGTGGAAGTAAGCCCGGAAGCCAGAAACTTTTTCGGCATATGCGCCAGGTGAGCGACTCCAATTGAAATGAACGGGCTGGATTTTCAATCCAGCATCCAATTCATATAATACATCCATGGCCTCAGGCCAGAGCCACAGCTGAGACCAATTCATTGATCAGGGACTCCTCTGATATCACTGCAGGTAATCTACTTCTGACCCCTGTCTCCCATACATTTATATAAAGTCTCTGTGAAACACAACCACACACACCAACACACACATGCGTACTACTCTCTCTGTCTCACACACATGCACACACACCCATGTACGCGTGCTTGCGAGTGCCCACACAGCTGACTTCATGTGATTACAGCTCTTCAATACCAGTGTCCATAGAAAGATAATCTTGTGTCTGTCTGATTAGCTCTGTCTTAACCTTAAGTTCCACACACACCAACATGTGCATGCACACGCACGCCTCTCTCTTTCTCACACACGTGCACATGCACAAACATACACATGCACACACAATTGTGCTTACAGCTCCTCAATGTCATTACTCAGTGAAAGGTGATCATGTTTTTGTCAGATTAGCTCTGTCTTGACCTTACGGTTAGGTCTGATTCCCATGTTGACAGATCGGAACCCCGGCAGCAGCCCCCATGGCCCTCTCAAAATTTCCCAGAGGAAATTTTCTAGTTGTTACGACTGTTCACATAATACTTCATGGTGGCAGCGGTAATGAAACGTTCATGAACGCCAGATGTAAGCCTCCATATGGCCGACATGAGCTAAATATGATAACGAGCATCCAGTTGCTAATAGTTACTGTAGGCTGTGATAGAGTTCTCAACAGTCAAGGTTGAAATCTGGACCCGACGCAGCTTGCTCCAGTTGCGATGGCCTGGCCGGGCCGGCTCGTTGAGAACTGTACTCTGTAACATTCTCTTCCCCTGGGTACCAGTAACGTTACTGTCTAACACAGGGGTGGCCAACCAGTCAGAGCCTAAAAGCCACATTTTTTTTACTGTGTTAGCGCAAAGAGCCACATCATACACATGGGCACACATGAACATCACCTCATCCCTTCCTCACACACACAGACCTCTGCTTAGCCAGATTTATTGTAAATGTCACACACCAACATGATAATGACAGAATTTGACTTCTACAGACCACGGGCCAGTCATTTTCAACAATGAACATTGTGTGCACTGTCTCACACACACAAACTCTCAGTTCAACCAAGTCCACAAACAAAAATATAATAATTAAAATATCTTTTTTTTCTCTTACTATGTATGTTGCTTAGTGGGACTTCTGGCATTCCTTGCCTTGAACAATCCTCTTCAAATCTGGCTTGTATTCAGTTGTTGCCACTCGAAGCAATTCTTTCACATGGGTGTCAGTCAGAACAGATCGATGCTTTGATTTCACGTGTTTCAGGGTAGAAAACACAGACTCGCAGACGTATGTTGACCCAAATATTGACAGTATCTTAAGCGCAGCCCGTTTGACATTGGGGTATTTTTCCATTGGCACACTTTTCCAGAACTCAATGGCCCCTTCCCTTAAAGCAGGTTTCAGTTGGTCCTCCTCACAAAGATCGATAATCTCCAACTCAGCCGCAGCCTCATCTGTGACTAGCGGGGCTTTCAAACTGTGCGTCTCCACATTAAATGGGTCAACGAGGAATGCAATCTGTGGCCTTTTCAGTTGTAGATCACGGAACCGGGTCACGAAGCTTTCTTTCAGGTTTTCAACCAGTGTTGCATATCTAGCTCTTTTCTTATTCAGGGCAACGCTGGTGACTTGCCCGCTGGCTTTTAGCAGAGTGGGAAAATGCGTTAAATCTCCCTTTTTAATATGCGCCTTGAACAGCATCAGTTTGTTGACAAACGCAAACACACTTTGCACCAGGTCAGGCAGCATTTTAAACTTACCCTGCAGGGTCAGGTTCAGTCTGTCCAAGTGACACAGCATGTCGACCAAAAAGGCCAAATCCATAATCCACTCGTGGTCCGAGAGCTCGGGATAGTCCTTGTCCTTCTCTTCCGTGAACAGTTTCACGGCATCCAAAAGCTCAAAGAAGCAAGAAAGTACCTTGCCTTTTGATAGCTACCTCACAGTGCAGTGCAGCGGCAGGTCACCTGAAAGCCCTTGGTCCAGCTAAGCGATGAGATTCTTGAATTGCCTGTGGTTAAGCGCATGTGTACGGATGTGTTTGACGATTTCCATCACAGGCTTCATGACGTTGTCTAAATTCAATGATTTAGACACGAGTTGCTCCCTGTGGATGATGCAGTGGAAATTCCAAAACTCGGGAAATGTTTGGTCAGCTTTGCACAGCCCCACAAGCCCGTTCACTGATCCGATCATGGCTGGCGCTCCATCCGTGGCTATTGCAGTTAATTTCTGTATGGGCAGATTTGCTTTCACAAATACAGCCATCATTGTTTCTTTCACATCTATGCCACGGGTTCTGTCTTTTAATGGCACAATATCAAGGAGTTCTTCTTTGATCACACACTCTTTTGACACATATCGTGCAAATATTGCCAATTGAGGCTTGTCTTGTATGTCACAACTCTCATCCAATGCGACACTAAAATACTCACATGCTTGAAGGGCAGAGTGCAACTGTGATTCAATAGTCGTGTTAATGTCCGATATTCTGTGTTCAACAGTGTGGCGGGACAGCTGGACTTCTGATACCATTCGTTTTAGCTTGTCGTTTTCAGGAGACAAGATTTCAACAACGTCACTGAGGCATTTTTTAACGAACTCCCCTTCATTGTATGGCTTTTTAGCCCGTGCAATGTTCCAAGCCAGTTGATACGATGAAAGCGTTACGGTCTCTGAGGACTTCGTAAATTTGTGGAAAAACTGTTTCTGCTTTTCTGCCTGGCTTTTCAAAGTGACCAACTTGTGCTTGCGAAGTTCAGTTCCTTGGTCCTCATAAAACAGTTCCTGGTCGATGTTAGCATGGAGTGAGCTGAAATGGCGCTGAAGATTTGACGCTTTGAAATGCGCTAATGACGCCTGGCATATAAGGCAGAATGGCTTGCCATTACGCTCAACAAAAAAATATAAACTCTCCCATTCTGTTAAAAACGTCCTGTGTTCATCTTCATATTTTCGTTTGGCTGTGCATTTTTTCCCTGCCATTTTGAAGGCGAACTTGACACAAATTGTTTACTCAAAAGAACTTGTCCCTACTGGGAAACTTTGCGTTATTTTCATCTAACGGGCATGCGCGTTTGGCAAAAGTACCATATTGAACTCAAGCTAAGCGAACACGCACATTAAAAAAACACAAACCCAAACTTCGATATGAACGTTAGAGCCGCATGAAACCAGGCAAAGAGCCGCATGCGGCTCGGGAGCCGCGGGTTGGCCAGGCCTGCTCTATGCTGTGCACAGCTTTGCCTGCACGGCACACACGCTGGTAAGTGTCCTTTTCTCCCACAGGAATGGCACTTAGCCTCATTGGCTGGACATTCATGCCTAGGGTGAGGTGTGCCACCACATTTATAGCGCTGGAAGCTTTTATTATTTTTGATGTTACTGTTGTGTGGCTTTTCTCCATAACTTTTGAATTTGGTGAATTTAGGCTTTTCCTTTTGGTGACTTTGAACGCAGAGTTACCATCCACCTGCAGTCCACTAGCATCACTTCTCAGTATGGTTTGCTGCTTTTTTACCTCCTCCAATTGTCTTGCTATGTTCATAGCTTTGTCCAGGTCTAAGTCCATCTCCATTTGCATGTGTTCTGAGTGTCAGCCAGGCCAACCACTATCTTGTCCCAGATGAGTTCATCATGTAACGTCCCACAGTTAGAACACTCTGCCAGTGCATACAGACCAGTAACAAATGCATCAGTCTCGTTTGCATCCTGCTTGCACATATTAAATCGTGCGCATTCATAAACAATGTTCTTTTTCACCTCAAAGAACGGCTGAAAGGCATCCCTTACTTTATCATATTGGCCGCTCGTCTGCATGAAGTTTAAGGCCTCTCAAAACATCATCAGCTTCATCTCCCATACACAATAGATCAGCATATTCACCTGATTGTCTTTGGAGCTGGCAGATAAGTTGTTTGCTTGGCGAACTCTCTCAAATCATCAAATCCACTTTGTCCACTCATGCAGCTTGGAAAAATGAAAGGGCTCTGGTGGCTGAATGCTGAATGTAGAGCCAGGTTTGTTAGCCACTGTGCTAACTCCTCTCTGTTCTATGTTATCGTCAGTCATTTTGCTTGCTCACCAGTCTCTCACTTCCTCTTGCAGGTGAACCTTTCCCTTTCCAATTCAGTATTGCGGCACTTCTAACACCATGTCGTGTTCACTTGATATTATATAGAAGTCAGACCAACGATCCACTTTAAAGCCACTTTAAGAGCCTTTAAATAAGGCATTACCTGCCGAAACTTGTTCATTTCACCATTATTTTGTTATGAATCACCAATATGATTCCCTGTTGCCTTGTTATTGTCATCCGGGTTTTTTTACACGGCTTTTCACTGACCTGGGACTTTGATGACGTCAATGCCGTGCGCCACCAAACGCAGCTCATTCACTCCGTGCTCTGCCTGTGGAAGCTGAACTTAGTCCAACTGGTCATTTTGATTGGACAATTTGGAAACACTGGAACCATGTTATTAGCAGTAGCAAATACTGTGTAGCCGACCGTCTGCCCGTCCTGGGTGAGGGATCCCTCCTCTGTTGTTCACCCTGAGGTTTCTCCAGTTTTTGAATTGAATTGGCATCTCGCTTTGAGAAGACTTTAGCTCTGATGAGCTGTCCCAGAGTGCTTCTCTCTCTCTCACTCAGGTCAGTACATATTGTCACAGCTTCTCGTGTGCGTTTAGGCACGACCACCATAGGCACACACCATGCTGTGGGCTGCTTCACGTTCAAGATGACACCTTGCTGCTCCATGCGATTTAGCTCCTTTTTGACTTGGGTAGGAGGGGATGTGAAACTCGCTTAGGTGTCAAGACTGCAAAGGCTTTGCATCTTTCTTGAGTATGATGGTTAACTCACCCCCATTTTTCCCAGTCAAGGGAAAAGCTTTGGGATTTCTTGCTTCACCACCTCTCTTGTGTCCAGCCTGGCGACCAGCTGCAGCTCTGTGACGGCTGCTCGGCTTAGCAGCCGTGTCCTCAGCCCATCCACAACATAAAGTCTCTTTCTTGGTTTTATTTCTCTTGTTGAGAGTGGCTTTGAACTTGCCCATCACTTTTAGAGATTTTCCTTCTGGCCCTATGAGAAACAATGGTAGCTTTTAATAGCCTCAAATAGCCTTAATAGCCAATACTCACCCTCATTGTACGTGTTCTGGGTATGGCTGTCACATCTGCACCGGTGTCAGTTCACACTGATGTCTGGTCATCCATTTTTATCTAATTTCAAGCAGGGACCAACTGGCCTGTGCCTGCCAGGAAGGCGACCTCATATTCTTCATCAGTATCCTCTGACACTGAGGCCTCATGCAGTTTTTTCATAATGTCTCCTTTACAGTTAGCCCTTAGCAGTTGATTTTGCTTTTTCACCTGTTCACTTTGTTTTACTAAAATGACAGCTTTTTGTAGTGTCAGTTCAGGGTCCAGTTGTAATTTCTCGGATAAAAGTTTTTCTCTCAGGCCCTTCACCAGTCTGTCTCTCACCATGTAGAGCGCCGTATCTGCGGTGCTCCGCCAGGCAACGTAAGAATGCTGAATGAGTTAGCTGACTTGCCCGGCTCTTGCTGGCTCTGATTAAACTTCGCCTGTTCGTATCATGCTCCTGCGGGCAACAAAATGAGCATCCAACTTCGCTTTGACAATGTGGTACTCACTAGTTTCATCAGCCACAAGGTGCAAGGAAGTTAGTATGTCTTCCGCCTCCTCGCCCATTGTATAGATCAAAGCATTGACCTGACTACACTTATTCACAGTAACTACAAGCATCGTTCAGGTTAACTCTGGGAATGTTCAAGTTATCTGTTAAACTGTAATGTTTTATGACGTGCCAAACATCCATTGTTAATATGTTCCATGTATGACCTGATTTTGAAATCTGAGAATTGGAAGTGGAATGTTACTTTCAGGTAGTAATACACACAGGTTGAGAGCATTTGATTTCACTTGGGTACTAAGACATAGTTAGATATATTTTATTGATTGCAAGCTGGGAAATTACAGAAGACAGATATCACTAACTAAAAAAAATACAGCGCTCTAGTGAACAATTTGTCAAAAGATTCTTTATTTTTTCTACTGAGGAAGACCAGGAGGTAACAGTGGCTTGCTTTGTATTGCTTGTGGGTCTATGTGGGTTGGCCAGGTTTTCTTCAATTATCTTCAATTGGTCTCCAAGAGACCTGTATTGATGGATCAAACCAAACAGATACTGGGCGTATTACATAAGACCAAGAATACAGTTTAAAATTTGGAACAATTAGACAGTGATGGGCAAGCTACTTGGAAAATGCAGTGAGCTAAGCTACAAATTATTCTACATAAAATGAAGCTTCACTACAGACTGAAGCTACCCACCAGAGAAATGTAGCAAGCTAAGGTACAATAAAATGACAAAAATAGCTGAACTTCATTGAAGCTACTTTTTTTTAACATCAAACCAAGTAATTGCTATAAAATTGTAAGACAAACAGATGGGCAAAAAATGTTTAGTTCAATAGTTTATTTAAAATTATATACTTTTAACTTATAAACTTATACTTTTTTTTTTTAGCTTGTCCTGTCTTCTCATTTTTCCTCCCTCTTTCTGCCTGCAAGTTCCAAACTCGCATGTGCCCCGCTGCAGCAAATGATTCACGGGCATCAGCAGAAGGACAGCAACGTAACATCACATCGAAGTGCTGCATTTAAGGTTTAGAAATGCCTGGGGAAATGTAGCTTTTGTGCACGCTACCACATTACTTGATGAATAAAATAGCCTCACTATTGAAAATTTATTTGATGTAGAAAACAGCGACGTTACAGCCATGCTACTCAGAAATGTAGTTACTGCTCAACACTGCATTTTAGACCACCATCCGTTTTGCTCCTTTTTATTGTAGAGAAATTAAGATGTGGTTGTTTACCACCCCACACTAAATTTGAAGTAATCTTGCTCAGATTATCCTAGGTTTTAGGAGGTAGGAGGGGTGGAAGAGAAAAATGTATTCTTGGGTAAACATCCATATTAATTATGGATATTCTAGCTGACATTGAAATAGGTAATTTTGTCCATCTTTCCATATCTTCCTCAACAAGTTTAAGTATGTGTAAAAAGATTTTAGTAGAAATAGATGATAAAGTGGGATGGATTAAACACCTTAGTATTTAAAAGTGTTAAAAAGAAAAAAACAACGCTAAGAGGAAATGGAAGCCTTCGGTGTTCCTACCCCAAAAATGGATTGGGCCTCGACCGATTTACTGGATGGATGGCGGCGATTCCAACATGTTGAAACTCATGTTTACTGAACCACTTAAAGCCAAGTCAGAAGAGGAGAAATGCAGCTTTCTTCTGCTGTGGATAAGAGATAAAGGACTCGACATCAGCAACATGTGGACAATAATGGCTGATGAAGCAAAGATGTTAAAAACGTATTATGATAGATTAACCGAATACCTCACTCCGAAAGCAAACCCCATCTTTGCCAGGTACAAATTCCATGAAAAAACACAAGGGAGCAATGAGTCATTTTAACACTTTTTGACTGACACTGCCCAAAAGTGAGGCAGAGCTAGATACTGTTCTTGGTATGGTGACTTACCTTGCTAGGTTTGCTCCCAATCTATCTGTAGTGACAGCACCACTAAGACAGCTACTAAAGCAGGATACAGAATTCAGGTGGATCAACACACGAGAGTGCATTCCAGCAGATGAAGGAGATCACCACAGCTGAGCCAGGGCTGGTGTTGGGTTATTTTGACCCTGAAAAAGAAGTAACACCACAGGAAGATGCATAAAAAATGGCCTGAGTGCAGCCATCATGCAGGAAGGCAGGCCAGTTATGTAAGCATCCAAGCTGCTTAATAACACAGAGCAGAATCACGCCCAAATAGAGAAGGAACTGTATGCAGTGTTATTTGGGTGTAGGAGGTTTCATGAGTACCTCTGTGGACAAAATGTTGCTGTGGAATCAGACCACAAACCACTGGAGGCCATACTCCGTAAACCACTAGTCCTCGCACCACCATGCTCACAGCGCATGATGCTGGCACTGCGGAAATACAGCACTATCTGAAGCTATGGAGAGACAGATACAGATATTCAGTGCAGCATCTGTAAGTGCAGACAGGATGAATGATATCTAATCAGAAACTGCTCAAGACGAGCAACTGTCCACTCTCAAGCAGGTCATCTTGTCAGGCTGGCCGAAGACCAGGAAAAAGTGTCACCCACATGTCAGTGAGTACTGGAACCACTGTTATAAAATCAGTGAGGCTGATGCCATCCTTCTAAAAGGTGAGAAAATAATCATTCCACACAGCCTCAGACCTTACATGCTACGCTGCATACATACTGGCCACTTTGGAGTGGAGAAAAGTAAACACAGGTCAAGGGACATTATGTTTTGGCCAGGCATGAGTCAGCAGATAGAGGAAATCGTAAAACAGTGTGACATATGCCAACACACCGCAGTGCCAACATAAAGAACCCAGAGAACCCATGGGAGACTGTAGGAACAGACCTGTTCTCATGGAACTCTGAGAACTATATTGATATCTGTGACTACCTCAGCAGATAGTTTGAGGTGCAGCGCCGGCAACACATTACCACCACTGCTGTCATTCACAGAATGATAGCAGTATTTGGCATGGCATCCCAAAAAAGGTAGTTAGTGACAACAGGCCATGCTACAGCTCACGAGTATAAACAGTGTGCAGACTCATGGGGGTTCCAGCATGCCACATCAAGCCCACATTATCCACAGAGCAATGGCCTGGCAGAAAAGACAGTTCAAACTGCAAAGCAGATCTTCACCAAGGCCAAGGAAGACAAGAGATACCTGTACCTCAGCCTGCTGGAGTACAGAAACACACCAGTCGATGGACTCAAATCCCCAGCTCAAATCCTGATGAGTTGCAAGCTGTGCTCCATCTTGTCCAACACAACCGTACAACTACGACCTCAGGTAACCCTTCAGGACATTGTACGAGCAAGGAGAGAGAGCTGCCAACAGCGCCAAAAAGAGCACTACAGCAAATCTGCAAAACCCTTATCACCACTACACGCCGGGGCACCTATCCACTTCCAGCACATGGATAGCACATGGAAACCAGCAATTGTCAGAAAATGATCAGCAACACAGACCCGTGTCAGTGAGTGAACCAGATCACTGGGCCTTATTGCACCAGATATGGCTGTGTCTTTAAGCCAAGGAAAGTTCTTGTAACGTTCTTATAAAAAAGAAAAAAGTGATCTAGTTTAGAAAATTTAATATTGAATGCTTGAATGAAAATTTAATTTGAATGGGTTTTGAAAAGGTGTTCTTGAGAGAGTAAGACATATTTACTTACAAATGTTCTATTGCCACATGTTCTATTGTCATGTTTACAAATATGCACTGAGGCAATAGCAAAGTGTTTGCTTTATTTTTTGAGTCCATTGCTACAGCAATACCTCAGTATTTGATAATTGCAATGGGAAGGACATTTTCAGGTATTCTGGATTTATTAGATTAAAAAAACACTGAGATAGCAGCATACTGTTTTTTGTTGCACTTGCAAATTTACAATTATCCTTTTTACAGTATACTGTCGGCAAATAGCAAATAAGAAAAACATTTGGACAGGTCATTAAAATCCAGTACATTGAATAAGCACAGCATTTTTTGTTTGTTTGTTTAAGGGAGATATAATGGTTTATGACATTCCAAACATCTGTTGTTAAGATGTTCCATGTATGCCCTTATTTTGAAATCTGAGTATCGGAAGTGGAATGTAACTGACTATGGTTACTGTTACCAAGGGAGACAGAAATAAAAGTAGCGAAGCTTCAGACAAAGTTGCGGTGATTGTATCCAGTTTATGAAACATGATAGATTATAAAACATATTGTAAGTCATACTTGAACCCCTGTGTGTGTATATATCCAGAGAGATTTAGATGACTACATGCAGAGTTAAAGAAAAGTAAGTAGTTAAATAAAATAAATCAAGGACTTCCGGTGACGCCATGTTGGAGGCAGCAGCTTAAAACTGAGCTCTGTCAATTTAATTGTTAATTTCCGAAGAAAACTACTTAAAAATCGTCAAACTTACACAAACTCAACATGGCAACTTCTTTGAGAGGCAAAGGCTCGAAACAGGAGAACTCGAACGACAAAAATGAACATTTAAAGCAGCTAACTTTAATACAGACTCAGAGTTGCTAGTGCTAGCATCCGCCGTGCCACTCGGAGTCCAAAATATTAGCTGCACTAGAGAAGTTGAGGAAAGAAAATCTAGCCGGACACACGCAGACCAGACTATCGCTGACAAAAGTTGAGTCTTCCATGTGTAGCTGGGTGGACTGGGATTACCATATTTTCTGCTATTCAGTTATCTTCTGTGATTTTAGTTTCTTTGAGACCTGTTACTTTAAGCTGTCTGCTGCCAAATCTCGCGATATCACTGAAATCCCGTGAGACTTAATGCGCGCAAGTTAGTGCAACAGAGCTAGCCACTGGAAGCCGAGGTGTGTAATTTTCTTCTGTTTATTTTTATATGAACGTCATGATAAAACGTCAAACACAGAGTGAATTATAAATAAGGTAACTGATGGGAACATAACTGAACTAACAAGCTAGGGTTGCTGACCGAATATTTTGTATTTTTCTGTTAATGACCACAGATTGATAAAGTGTGTTGCTATCTCCACCGTGTGGTGAACGGAGGTCAAAGACGGGTCAGTGTAAGTGTTAATAATTGGGGCATAACAATTCTGAAAGTGATGATTTCTACATGAAAGACTGATTTTACTGTTACTGTGTTAATGCATTGTTTTTGAACTGTTTCGTATGATGTTAACTGCAGAGGGGAGATAGCTGTGAGACAACTGTGTCTAAGTAGGGTCCGTATGTGTGTTGAGGCACGCAGGCTACACGCTGGACGACAAGTGAGTTCATGATTTTGTTTAAAAATGTATAATAAGTTCATTTAAAAACATTTGTACAACATACCTGTGTTATATGCACTCTCTTAATTCATGTTAGTTATTGCAACAAAATGGTGTGAGTTATAATGTGGATGTGGATAAGTACTTATTTTGTTTTATTTTTATTTTTTTATAGGAAAGTAGCCACTACTGTTGTCTGTACCTGTGAATTTTGAGAGTAGCAGTTTGTGAATCTAAAGTAACTGAAAGGGAAACAGTATTGTGAAGCTTTATTCCGTTTTGATTGTTAAAAATCCTCAAGATCATCAGATTAATGCTGTGTTCGTCGAGTACAGTCGGGGAATAAAAGAATCCACTAAAAATATATTTCAGTGTCCGGTCCTATCTCTTTATGACCTGGCCACACTAATTTTGGTGTCAGAAGTGGGATTCCCTGTTGATTTTTGAGGTCCTAGTTACATAGAAAAAGCACACAGCGTATTCAGACAACAGTAGTGGTGAAAGCTGGTCGATTTCTGGTTCTGGAGAGTGCGACGGCCAGCGTGAGGTGTCCCTAACGTGGCTGGAGGAGAGACGTGGCCAGGGTCCAGAGACGAAAGGCGTGGTTGCATCATCGTCGCAGATTGCTGAGGGAGCTCATCACCTGGTGTTTCTGCCTCTGAGACTGTTGGACTGAGAGACACTGAGGCTACTACTGACTGTGTTATTCCACTACAATAAGGACATCATAAGAGACTTTCCAGAATGTCAGAAGAAGAGGAGTGGCAAGCAGCTGTAGCAGGGACCAGCCAGGAAGAGGACAACTCGGCTGACTCCTTGCGGGATGGAGGTAACCCCCTGTCCCAGCTACAGTCACAGATCCTGGAACTGAGTAAGAAACATGATGCTGTAATGTCCAGTATTGCTGATCTGGGTGATGTTCAGACCAGATCTATCGTTTACATTCCAAGAGAAAAACACATTGTACCTTTTAGTGGTGGACCAGGAGCAGATGTTCACACGGTAGATGAGTTCATAGAGGAGGTGGAGCAAGCAATGAGAGTGAGGGGTCTGCGTAGCGAAGAACAGGTAGATTTCATCTTTTCTCTGCTAAAAGGTTCAGCTCTGGAGGAAGTCAAACTGTGCATGGGGGGACAGGTAACACACCCCGGTGATTTGCTTTCATGTTTGAGGGGAGCCTTTACAGAGAAGCGCAGTACTCCACAACTGTTACATGCTTTTTATGTGCGTCGACAGTTAGAGGGGGAAGACTTGAGAGATTATTCACATGCCCTTTTGCAGCTGCTTAACTCCGCTCTCCACCAGTCTTCTAATGCAGTGACTGACACACAACTAGCACTTAGATATCAGTTCATTGAAGGTGTGCGTGACTCCACCCTTCGATGCGAACTGCGAAGGCTCATTAGAGAGAAGCCTGAATCTGATTTCTTTGATGTACGTGAGGAGGCAATCATGTGGGCTCTCGAAGACCGACCACGGAGATTGAACGTGGCAAAGAGTAGAAATCTAATGGGCAGCCATCCTGATGAAGGTCCAGGGAAGACAAACATGACCAGTGATTCAACAACTGACTTGACAACAACTCTGCAGGAAGAAGTTAAGATAATTGCTCAGCAGGGTAAAGCTACTGGCGAGCTACCAAATGCAGTCCGTGAGCTCACTACCCAGAACATCAGCTCAGGAGGTGGTAGTAGAGCTAGCCGACCTAAAGTACAACCAAAATACACTAGTGATGGTCGACCAATCTGCTTGAGGTGTGAAGGGGTGGGGCATATGGCCAAACATTGTACTACACCACGTAGACAAGGGGACAAGCCTAGTGTTGCACCTAGCCCTACAGTACAGGGAAACGGGAACCCTCCATTGCTATGAGCCAGGCAATGCGAGGCAAGTCAGAAGGCTCAACAGATCCTCTGACCAAAGAGCAGTTTTTAGAAAATGCTGTGGGTGAGTGTCCAGAGGTAGATATACAGATAGGTGATGTCCCTCTTAGATGTCTATTGGACACAGGAAGTCATGTAAGCACCCTGACAGAGAGATTCTTTAGAGATCACCTCAATGGAGGGAACAAAGACATGCACTGCAGTTATAAATGGCTCAAATTAACAGCTGCAAACAAGTTGCCACTGCCATACTTAGGCTATGTTTAGCTTAATGTACAGACAATGGGGCTCACCATCCCACGGTTTGGTTTCCTCATAATCCGAGATGATGACACAAATGAACCAAACTCGTCTTTACCCGGCCTCATCGGCATGAACATTGTTAAACGGTGCAGACAGTTGGTGCTTGCAGAGTTTGACACTACTTTAAGGGGTGAACTGGACTCTGTGTGGAGAGAAGCCTTCAACCGAGTGCAAAAGGCTGAGCTCGTTGAAAAGATGTCCACCGCTCGTGTAGCAGGCAAACACAAAGTCCACGTCCCTGCTTCATCGGTTGCTACAGTCTATGCAAGGGGCCATAACACACTGTCTGAAGGAGAAGCCACTATGTTGCTTGAGCCAGGAAACACTCCACTTCCTAGTGGGTTGATAATTGTCCCTACAGTCATCTCCTCTAACAGTCACCTTTTCCCTGTTCAGGTAGTAAACTTCTCACAGGAAGACGCCTGGCTATCCCCCAAGACTAGGCTGGGCATTCTTAGCCAGTGTCAATGTATTGAGAACAACCCCTATGAAGTCCAGTTTCAGCGCATCTCTGCTGAGCATGAGGAGGTAGTAGTCAACTGAAAGGATTCTCAAACATCTGACAGTGACGTACAGACCTTACTCAGCCGCTTACATGTGGGAGGTACACCAGAACAGCAGGCAGAGCTTGGGGCAGTTTTGATGAAGTATGCAGATGTGTTTGCAGTTAATGGCGAGGAACTGGGATACACTGATCAGGTGAAACATGAGATCCCACTGGTGGATGACAAGCCAGTCTCCCAACCTTATCGGCGTATACCACCTAATCAGTATAAGGAGGTCAAAGAACACATTTCCAAACTGCTAAAAAAAGGAGTGATTCAGGAGAGCTCGAGCTCCTATGCATCACCAATTGTTCTGGTGCGCAAGTCTGATGGAAGTCTGAGACTGTGCGTAGATTATAGGAGGCTGAACTCCAAAACAAGACATGACGCATTTCCACTCTCACGAATTGAGGAGAGTCTGGACGCCCTGAGCGGCGCAGAATTCTTCTCCACCATTGACCTTGCGAGCGGGTATCACGGGCAGCAGGCAGTACATGAAAAGGATAGGGACAAAACGGCGTTTACAACACCATTCGGCCTGTTTGAGTACCTGCGAATGCCCTTCGGGCTATGTAATGCCCCGGCGACATTTCAACGTCTGATGCAGGCTACAATGAGTGAC
>OMNW01035544.1:0-25480 GCA_900303245.1 Selene dorsalis | reverse complement strand
TTCAACCAAGGAGGAAATTAATACACCAGGACAAGAATGACTGAACTAGCTATTAACTTATAATGTTTCATCTAATCAAGGTCACTTATTTTTTTAGTCTGCACAAACCAGACGATATCCTCAGTTCTGGATGTTGTAAAGTGTTTTCTTGTCTGTATACAACATGTATGTCACGTCTGCCCGTCCTGGGTGTGGGATCCCTCCTCTGTTGCTCACCCTGAGGTTTCTTTTCTTTTTTCTCGGGAGTTTTTCCTCAGTCGATGTGAGGGTCTAAGGGCAGAAGATGTTGTCATGATGCTGTGTAAAGCCCTTTGAGACAAACTGTTTGTAAAAACAGGCTATACAAATAAAGTTGCCTTGCCTTGCCTTGCTCTCACGTTCACTAAGCAGTGTCTGGTGAAGGTGTTACAATGTCTAAGAAATATTCTACATTAAATTAATAAAAAAAAGAGAGAACATACTATATAGTTGAAGTACTACAAAAGAGTTTTTATTATCACAAACAGAACATTTTTTATAAACTGCGCTATTTTATGAAGAAGTAGGTCACTGACTCTGCTCGGGATGGAGTAGTTCACAAAATGTATGGTTCAGTTCATACGACGGTTTTTGGTTCTACTTTTTGTTTTAACACTCCAGATATACCATACATCCAGATATACCATACATCAGCATAAGATATATCTACGCCTACAATATTTACATGTTTATGTCATGAAGGTAGCAATTTGTGTGAGTGTCAGTGTTGTGTCAGGGTGTGCTGCTTCTATGTTGTGAAATGACTGTCTGTTAAATGTAATATGGACTGTGAAAACAAATTTCCGCTGCCAGACAATAAAGAATGAATCTAAATCTAAATCTGAATCTGAATCTGAATCTGAATCTGAATCTTATCTGACCTAAACAAGTAGCATAACTACCAGGGCTGACTCAAACCATTCTGATCAAATATTAATTTGTTGGGCTCAAGTTTGGATATAGCCCATCACCAACCAGTTATAGTTTTAGGCCCATGACGTAATCAGATGAATACTTTTTTCACGTCATGGATATTTAAAAAATCTTTGTCACCCAGATATAGTGGCTCATGGATCAGAGTCAGAAATTTTTGATTGGGGCAAACCCAGATCTGCTACTGACAATGAGAAAGTACATCCCACTTCCAAAGCATTTGGACTATCCCAACAATATACAGGATGTGTACTTCACATGCTATTCTTCTTGAGGACAGGTTTGATTTTTGTTTTGAAAGTAAGTGAAACAAATAAGTGTGAAAAAGCCAATTACTGACAGATAGTGTTGTTTTTCTGTTGGTCACAAACATTTCTCCCACCATGGGTGGAGCTGAACCAGTCTGCCCCTCCTCCTCTCTGCCTCTCTAACCTGCAACAGGTCCTGCCTCCAGGCCCCTAGGACAACATTGATATGATGATGTCATGTCCTTGCCCCTCTGGCCTGCCCCTTTTGGTCCCAGCCCGGTGGTCTCTCGCCCACTGCTTACAACACAGTGGCGGACATGGTGATGGGCTGGCTGACCGACTCTCCATACAGCCGGGAGATGTGTGGTGCCATATTCCATGGCTGGACCAGAAACAGAGCTATGCATTGAATAAAACACTGAAATTGTTAGGGAAACAGCAGACAGGGGACGTCAGGAGGAGGAATAAGTGTAACATGTCTTGAGATGTAGGCGGTATGAGATGCAGAGAGAGGTGATGAGGAAAAAGATGAGGGAATGAGGGGTGCAGAAAATTACATGAAAAGGATTACTGGGTGGGTGAGAGAGCACTGATAGCTTTCTTAAAGGAAACAAGTGTGTATTAGAGAATCTGATGGACAAGCAGGGATAGAATTCAAGGGTGGTCGGTGCTGGTAGGGAGTTTATAGTAGGATAAGGCTGTGTTTTTTCTGTGTGTAATATTTTGGTTATTCGGTAGATTCTAAGTCTTTTGTCTGATTCACACTCCAGAACAGAAGGTGGCGCTACTGCACCAATAAGATGGAAGCCAACCGTCGGTAAAAATAAAGAAGCAGAAAAAGGAGAAGGAGAAGAAGAACGAAGGAGATGAAGAAGAAGCGGGAACCGGGCTGCCAAGGGACAACGGAAATGCAAGTGAGTAGCAGAAAGGCAGAGGTTGAGAGTGTTACCTGGGTAACACACCAGCCAAATGTGGCGCGTGAGGTGAAGCAGAGAGGGCAAAGGGAGGCATTTATTTCATTTCATAGTGAAAACGGGTTAAGGCTAGGCCAGTGTGCACTCAACAAGTCACTGAAACTGGCGGAGAAACAGCAGGACTGTGTGAGAGCGGTCAGGAAGAGAAGCTCAGAGTGGGAACGTTTACTTTGGGCCAGTTGTTGGTTGTTTTCCACACTGTACTGAAACAGTCTGCTTTCTGGGCTAACGTTACATTAGCATCAGTTCGCCTCGCCACTTCCGTGTTCTCTGCCTCTGTCGGTGCTGTTTAATCCTGGGATAGTTGATAGGTTTAATTTCGAAGGTGAAAATATAGCCCGCGGAGCTGCTCGTGCTTATATTTGTGTTTGTTTGTCAGGAAGCGTGACGTAATGACGCAGAGAAAGAGCCTGTCGAATCGCAGCACGGTGAGTTCGTCTCCCTCCGTGTTTCTCTCTGTCATACATGTTCTCAGTCGTAGCACACGTGGAGACAACCTCCCACACTGCTGTGTACACACATTCTAACTTATTGGCGCCTTTGAATTCCACATTTTTCCCTCTCTGTAGAAAACATTAAACATTGTATTAGACAATTTAACAAAGGTCTCAGCCCACATTTCTCATGTAGAAACAACCCAGCACCTTAGTGGCTCAGGATCAGGATGACGATGTCAACTTCACGCAGCCAAGTACGTCACAGGTCCAGAGAGGCCTGGAGAAGCTCACCTCTGCACAGGTGGACCAAAAGGTGATATAGTCACAGAAACCCAAGTGATCGAGAAACTGACATTTCTTGCTCTGAGTCATTTATTCTCACATCTCATTGGCCTGATTCCCCCAGACAGCTGAGGTGGTGCAGTACTTCCTGGTGAAGGACCAGAAGAAGATCCCCATCCGCCGCGCAGGTAAAGGCAGACACAGAAGCATTCATTCCACCATACAAGTAAACTGAGCACACAGAAACAATTAAAGGTAGAGTCTGTAGGTTTGTTCAATGCAGTTTGTAAACACAACATTCAATTTGGGCCCCTCCTCCCGGGCTCATCTGCCACGCCCCCTGCCGCTGACAGCAGCTGTCAGGACCGACCCATGTTGTGCTGCTGTTCACATGGAACCCTTCTCCACTTCTCATTTGAATGTTTGCTACTACCACCAAGATCTGCACCCGCAGCGGTTCTACCTGGCCCTGCACTCTGTGTGTCTGTGCTCAGTGCAGCGGACCTCCCACTTGTCACAGCATAGCCATCGAAGCTCCTGTTGCCGGCGACGGCTGGGTATGGGCCCGACGCTCCGGCTTCACTGGCTTGACAGCATCCAGTTGCCATGTTTTATACAAGCCCACGGCACCGCACACTCTTCTTGACCTGCGCACGTCATTGTCTGGGGAAAACACACTAATTCTGCCCAGAAATATCCCGTCCATACCAAAACATCTAAATACAGGCATGGGGGGCTCTGCAGACACAGTCACTACCACACATGAGCAGAAATCCATAGGTGATGATGAGGCAGGATTTCTTTTGTGTAAGTCTACATTTAGTTTTTTTTAGGAAAATCCTACATACTCTGTCTTTAACTGTATTGATCTGCAAGGATCTCACCATCTGAGGCTGATACTGATTTTTCCATTAACATCATTGAATCCAGTGATGGTTTATCAGCCAATATAAAATTTTCTGTACACCATCCATGACATAAACATAATTTCTATAAAATTCATATTTTCTTTAATAGTTTTAGCCAGTTGGAAATTGCTCTCTGGTGGACATTTGATTCAAATGTTTTGTCATCATTCTGGGATATTTTCTATTAATTTTCTTTTCAGACCTTGTGAAGCACGTGGTTAAAGAGTACAGAAACATATACCCTGAGATCATGAAGAGGGCAGTACGGACTTTTGACCAGGTTTGTTCACTCTGACTGGATCAGTGATCAGATAAACATTTGCTTTATAGAAATGTCACATTAAAACTTAGACTCTGTCACAGTGATGTTCTTCTCCACCTGTTCAACCAGGTATTTGGCCTCAAACTGGTCGAAATCGACACCAAAAATCACACGTACATACTCATCAATAAGTTGGAGACCTCCGAGGGAGCATCCCCGATCAGGTGAGTATCACCAGTGTATTTCCAGGCCTTTATTATGTCTGATAACATGATTGTAAGAGTTTTTCTCTGTGCATGTAGTGGCCCCACCAACCCAAAGACAGGTCTGCTGTTTGTCATCCTGAGTGTTATTTTCATGAAAGGAGGTGTTGTGAGAGAAGGTAACAATGGAGCTTTCTGCTCTCCATTTCACTTTTGTAGTAGGAAACAGTTAGACCATCTTATTAATCAATTCCCTTCAATCATTGTTCATCTTGTCCCCAAAATGTCTGTTTTGGTTTTTGCAGGCCTGATCTGGAATACTCTCAAGAAACTCCGCGTTGACCCCGGGTAAAATAAGATTTCGTTTGAATTTTAAAAACCTGACATGTTCATGACTTTTTAATGTGCTACTTTGTTTTTATTCATTCTCATTGATAATGACTTAAACTCCCTCCAGAGAAAAACACGAGGAGTTTGGTGATGTGAAGAGGGTGGTTACAGATGAGTTTGTGCGTCAAAGGTAAGCACGAACACAGGTCTTGTCAGAGCAGTTAACACTGAAAAGGCTTTCATTTCCATTAACATAATGTTGGACATTTTTGCCTTTAATTGGATTAGAAGTAGGGCCCGACCAATATGGACTTTTTCGGGGCTGATGTCAATAATAGGGGATTAATATTTCCAATAACCGATATATTGGCTCAGTTAAATTTTTACATTTTTCAAAAAAAGAATTAAAACAAAACAAATAGCTGTTTTTGAACCTTTAAATAAAGTTACAAAGATATAAATTGAACACAGAATATTTCCAAATACTTTTTTTGTCAAAAAAAAAAACTACACACCAACAGTAGCTCCACAGTCACTATTTATTATCACCAAATGAATGAAGACATTTACTGTCAGTCCCAGAGTTCCTCTTATTATTGCCAGTCTAACAGATTGGAATGACAGCACCAGGACATCATGTCTAGGTAAAACCAAGTCACATTCCCTGCACTTTATTAGTGAAATAAAAGTGTTAATGTTGGCGTCTAACAGCCAACTTTTGGCTGATTAATGATTATTCTGTAATGGTAATAATCGGCCGATTAACCAATTGGGCCTTAATTAAAAGGTAGAACAAAGGTAATTGTAATCCAGCTGCCTGTTAGTACACCCCTCCCCAACAGCTATAGCTGAGACATACAGTTGTGGATGTGATGATAGCTCAGCCCTTTAGTACAGCACATCTGTGAACAGAGGGTCACAGGTTCAAGTCCCGCTGGGACCACTGTATTTCACTGTACTGGTGTGTTCAGAGCCAGTGTCTGTCAGACCATAGACTCTGGTTTATACCACACCATAGAGCAGCAGGAGTGTGGATGAAACCAGGCCACTGCATCAGTGTTTGGGGCCACCACTCACTCCAAACATTATCTGGTTTATCATGTCAGCTATGCTTGAAAAGTCACGTTTCCATGTTCAAAATTAAATCTGGAACAGCTGATAGGAGCTGAGCAGACCTAAACTGTATTTACAGGCAGCCTAATGTCTATTTATACATATAGATATCTGGAGTATGTGCGAATCCCTCGCACAGAGCCACCTGAGCATGAATTTCGCTGGGGTCAACGTGCTGACGAGGAGGTGTCAAAAGCAAAAATCCTGGAGTTCATGGGTCAAGTAAGTACCAACCGAATGCACCTGCCTGCTGTTGTATTTCAATTGAACAATCACCTGAAGATTTGGGACTAATGAATACTTGTTGTTTGATCTTAGCTCCATGAACAGGACCCTCAGAGCTGGAGTCAGCAGTACAGAGAAGCCCACTCCTCCCTCAACTCCACCCAGGCTAGCACCAGTAGCCAGAGATAACTCTCCTCGTATTAGTTTATTTTGCCTTATTCTGCTTGCAGTGTTGTTTATTCTAGTTGTTCATACTGAAAGAGGGATGCCGTTGGAAGTCACTGCATCATTGCAAGGTTTTACATTTTACGTTCTTTGTTACATTGTGACATAAAAAATAATCTGTGGAGGGTTATCATTACATAACACATTTGTAGAGTTTTACTTTGTTCAGACAGTATTTGGTGTTCAGCTTCAAATTCATACAACTTCATTCACAAAGACAAGTATCCATTTTTTGCATTTTATTGCTCAGATATTAAGGTATTGGTTATTTGTTCAAGTTCAGAAAATAAAATCACATTTTTTAACGGATTCAACATCAATGATTTGTACTGTTTTCTTTCATTTCT
Source organism: Selene dorsalis (assembly GCA_900303245.1). Taxonomy (NCBI): domain Eukaryota; kingdom Metazoa; phylum Chordata; class Actinopteri; order Carangiformes; family Carangidae; genus Selene; species Selene dorsalis. The sequence goes on along the minus strand of OMNW01035544.1, from coordinate 18,975 downwards.
CTCACATAATCTCACTGCTGTTGGACAAGAGGACAGTACTGCTGAAGTACCACTTTGACACCCCGGTTGCTACATATTACAGAGCTCTGGACACACAGGCACAATATACATTTACATAGACAAGAGAACAACAAAAGTGTGACTATGGATATAGTTTGGCTTGTCTAAACAAAATGTACAGATTTACTGCCGTGACACTACTTGCTACAACTGAGGAGCTGAACATGGTTTTAAAGGGACGACTCCATGTGTTCAATGATAAAATAACTTGTCACATTATATGGAAAAGAGGTACATGCATTTATTTACACTGTCATGTGCTGGCATCTGTATTTTTTATTTTTTCAAAATAAGAGCCCCCTGAGGAAATTGTATTTCTATTGCTCCCCCAGGCAACACAAACAAACTGTAATACTTACTACTAATGCATCCTGACAAGCACACACCAGCGGTCTGTGTCACAAAGCCATGTCAGTGAGTTATCCTGTGTTTGGTCTAAGGTTTTCTAGTATCACAAAGCTGACTCTCTTGATATCATGTGATCAACCTACGCTGAAATCCAACAGCATCCTTAAATGGAAGAAAAAGCTGATTTAGTAAGGAAGACAGAGGGATATTGTGATATTTATTAAGTAACATAATATTAAGTTGTTTTAGAATTCATAATGTTCGTTTACAGTTTAGCAGCACCTAGATGTGTCCCTTAAAATAAAAATCTGAGCTAATAGCAATAAATAGTCATATTTTTAAGATGTGAGAAATATATGAACCAAAAATTAATTAAATAAGTTATTGGACATGAGGAAAACTTGCCACTGAGAAAAACAAATTGTCCATTATGAGATCATGAGACTTAACGCTACTTTTAAAAATATGTAAATATGTTCCTATATAATATTTGACATTTTATTAATGTGACTATCCATTTAATTACTTAATTTTTAACACTCTGGGCCTCCATGATTGCACTTTTTGAACAATCCAAACATATTTAAATTGGTCAATATAAATTTACTAGTTGTTTTCAGGGTTCTTTTCTTTTTTATATATTATTCCCACTGTTTCTGTTATTTCTTATTTGACTTGTGTGATTATAATGTATATTTTGGTTGCTGAATATCACCTTTTGCTGCTGCAATAAGCAGACTGTTACATGTTGTGAGTTCTTAATACTGCCTGTTCATAACCAAACTTCAGTGATCCTGGATATCAGGATCACTAATGTAAAGCCAGGAACCCTGCAGAGCCTAGGTGGAAGTTGCTTTGTGACACAGACCCCAGACCATGAACACAGTCGCTGTAGTTCACCAAGGTCTCACATTCAGCTAGCCATTTTTGAAATATTTTCACATTTAAAAAACCATGACACGCGGCACCACAGTTAATAATATTGCACCAGATCCCATCATGTTTCTTGCGCCTGTTAAAAACACACAACAATACACACACTGCACCTTGAGCATGTGTCTGTGTAAGTTGGGTGCATAGAGTAAATCATGTAGACTTTAGTAATGTGAGGCACATAATGGTGTCAGGCAGTTAAAGTGCCAAACGTCTTTAGTTTCATTATCAAAGGACTGTGGGACGCAGGCCCTGTTTGCTCTCAGGTGGAGTTTACTACCAAACTCAGCACCATGACAGCGATTTAAACCACATCCACCCAAAAACCATTCGAGTTCTTGGATGCAAAGAAAATGCAAAATGTGACTCAAACCTACAGGCTGGTTCAAGTATGAGGAATAGATTGATATTTAGTGAAATTAACTTTCCACGTTTGTTTTCTTGCCCAGAGTCAGATGAAAAGGTCGATACAATTCTGATTTCTGTGCACTAAATATGAAGCTACAGACAGCAGCCACTTGGCTTGGCATAAAGCCTGCAACCAGAGAAACTGTTAACTTGGTTCTGTCTGAAGTTTGCAATTTACTTTTCTATTACCACAGATTCTTCAATGCGTGAGACAGACTATATGTTCAAATAAAAACAGATACTTAAGAGGGAAATGTGTCACTTCTCTCTTATTACAAATATCTTGCAGCATAAAAATAACCAAGTTAAATAGAGTGAACATTTGGTGGCTATATTTTATACAAGCTCTGCTACCCATCATCCACCTAGCAGACTGAAGTCTTGTGGTTTGCAAGTAACTAGCTTAAAAAAATATTCATATTCAAAAGGTTGAAGATGAGATACACTGTTAATTATTGCATTTTAGATGTACTGGCAGGCATTTTTTATATTGACAAGAGCAAGGTTAGCAGTTTCCCTGTATTTAAACCTCTACGCTCAGCTAAGCTTAGGTAGCTGCTGGCCAGAGGCTTCCTCTTCATATCACTGACATTCGGCCAGAGCCCTACATTATAAAGTGCATTTACAAAGGAAAATCGGCTGCCAAAGGAGAAATTACACACTTTCATTGTTGGGATTTCCACTTTACAACAACGACCACAACAATGATGATCACTACAATTACCTATTAAATAAAAAAGGCCACTTTCCGTCCAGGTGGGCGGAAACAAAACCAGCTCCCTGGTTCAGTTTCTTCACTTCCCTCTAGATGTGGTCTGGGACGGTCTCTAATGCTTCTGCTGGGTCTCTGTCGACATCCACATTCTGAGGTAAACACACAAACAAACTCAGTTATCAATAATTCTGGTAAACTTACAAATCTATCTTTTTTCAAGGACTTCAACAGTGTGGCTTTTATTATATTATATAAATCTCCCACGTGTGGTCACCTGCCAAAAGCTCAAAATTGACTGTTATATGTTTTTCAGACCCACCTTTTCACCTTGGTCATTTACAACTGTATATTTTTATGGAAGATTTTAGTCATCAGAAATATGGATCTTAAGTTATTAGAGAGACAGCTGAGCTCCCAACTGCTGGAGATGTCCTGCCCTGTATCCACTGAGGTGTTTTGGAGAAAGGTTTTAGTTTCAATCCCCTGGTTGGTTTTTTTTTAACAGTCCAAGAAAAAAAGTAAAGACTTACCACTGGCCTATCTCTGTGTGTGTTGACAGCTTCAATGTTGAGGAAGACAGATTCCACTTTACAGCCTGAGAGAAAAAGACAAACGGAGGTTGTGAAGAGTCTAAAGCCACACTGGTCGCTCTGTGAGGCTGAACCTATGGATAAATGATCTTGATGACAGCTAGAATTGATAGAAATGGTATTAGTTTTAGAGGCATTTGGTCACAAACTACAAATTTAAAAAAAAATAAAAAAAATAATGATCACAAAATAATAAAAAGTCATTCTCAGGCGTAGTAATAGTTGACATAATTCAGTCTTGGACCATAATGGTGGCCCAGGTATGTCAGAGAGCCGACACAAAGGCAGCTGCCATCGTGTGAAAAGATGAATGAGACTAACCGTAGGCGACGGGGGTGAGTTTCAGGACCGTGTGGAGAGGACACTTCAGGTAGGGAAGCTCAACTGATACACAAACACAGAGAAAAGAGAAAAGTCAAATGAGCTTGACACACTGAAATCTAGTGGACCTAACACTGAGCTGGTTTCTCTGTCTGTTGGATTTCACTCCATGTTTAAAGAGGAACAATGCAAGATTTTGACCTTAAATATGCTACGTTTTTACCTTAATTACACAGCTTCAGAGTAAGAGAGTAGTAACCTGTAAATCTCTTGTTTATGAGAGATAAGACTACACAAATATACACATCATAATGTGTATATGATAAATAACATTAGCCACCACTCCATGGATTGCTTTCTCGCTGGCTTCATTGAAAACAAATGCACATGGCGTGGAGAAGGCTTGGCAAAACAGTGGATAGTTCCCCTTTAAACCATCCAGACTTGGGTGAGATGTTATTTAAAAAAAAAAAAAAGAAAGATCTTTCCTCACCAGCACTCTTGTCTAGGAAATAGGCCAGCAGACATCTCATGACAGCCTGGTGACAGATGACTAAAACATTCTCCTGCCTCTCCAGCTCCATGATGACCGGCTCCAGACGCTGGACTAGGTCCTCGTATGACTGGTGCGCACAAAGATCATCACCACAGAAACGGTGGGTTAAATTCTTGCCGTCTTCACATGTGAAAATTAGCGTTGTTTTACATCACAATATTTGCTTAATCAAATCATGAATAAATACAATTTTAGTTGGCAGATCTCACAACCACCCACCACCTCAGTCTCCTCAAAGTTTCTGCCTTTAGCCAGACCTCACCTCTCCTTTAGGGTATCGGTAGCGATACTTGTCTTGGTCCCTCAGAGCAAACTCCTCGGGGTAATGCTCCTGGATCTCCTCATATGTCATCTCCTCACAGACACCCTGACCAAACACACAGAATCCAAAACACATCGTCTTTATCTGATGTCACCTTCTAACATATACATCCCTATGAAATAACAGAAGATAGCGTGTTATTGACAGGGATGATGTTGATGTGTCTCAGACCATGTGAAAATGCTGTGAACAAACAAACAAACAAACACACACACACACACACACTCACAGCATCGATCTCATTGAGGGCCTTCCACTGTTCGTACTGGACTCCCAGAGCCTCCGCAGTCTGGATGGTCCTCTTCATGTGGCTCGTCCACACCTTCAGGTCAGCAATACACTGCCCACGCATGTATGTACCCAGAGCACCGGCAAACTGACAGACACACAGAGAGGATTAGGTGTAGGCATTGGATCTATAACATTTGCAGTACACACACACACACAGACCACAGTCTCCTGACCTTTGCCCCACGAGATGACAGCCCAGAGTCACCCCCAATACGACCAGTGAGGTTGAGTTCACTCTCTCCGTGGCGACACAGGTAGATGGATCTTGGGGTGACGTGGATGTTCATGAGGTAGTAGACAATCCTGCTTTGAATGTGGTCCTGAACCCGGTTCACCAAGTATCTGCTTCCCACGTTGAAGATCTTGATGTAAGACAAGTTCCTGCATGAAGACAAAACAAGTTCTGTTGGTCTGAGGCAGTATTAGTCAGTAAAATAATCTAACTTAATGCCACCGTTAAAGCTACCTTTCTGTCCTCCTTTTGTTTTGGCTGGTTGTTACAATATGCCTTGACTTTATCGATTATTTCAAATTAAAAGCCCTCTGCAGAAGCCAACATCTAGTGACTTCTTTTTAATAGGGTCTGACACATATGGAATTTTTGGGGCCGATGCCAATATTAGGAAATAAAAAATTCTGAAAACTGATATCAGCCAATTAAACATTTTTACATTTTTCAAAAATGATTAAAATAAAACAAATGGCTGCTTTTGATCCCTTAAATATAGTTCAAACACTTGTTACAAAGATATAAATTGAAGTCAGAACATTTTAAAATTTTCAAATATTTTTATGTCAAAAATTGTTGTGTGGGACAAGTAGCATATGAACAGCTCTAACATGACATCACAAGCTCCTTTAAAGGTAGAGTTGGAGATCTATTTCTGAAGCATTTTTTACTGAATTGCTTGAAATGCTCTTCACACCCCAACTGCAACCAAATACAATCCTGGAAAAACACCATCCAATTATCTTGAACGCCACGTTCAAGATAATTGGATAGTGATGTGTCAATAAAACTGCCAACTCTGTCCCTCCCTCCCTCCTCTGCGTGAACTGCTCTTCGTGCACTAATGCGACCCAATGCAGAGCGATCCTGTGCTCTGGAGGCGTGGCTTTGGAGAGAAGTCTGAGGAAAGGGGCTTCTGACTGGTGTATTTTCAGAATGTGGCCTGCTCGAACTGTTTTTCCAGGATGTCCAACACTACCTTTAATATTTAACTAAATTATTCAGCTTTAATTTAAAAAAAAAAAAAAATCAAGTACAAAATGATGTGCAAAAACACAGTAACTCTCTGGGAAATAAAAATAATCACACAAAGGACAAGTTTATATATGAATGAAGACATTTACTGTCACTTGCTCCCTCAGTCCCAGAGTTCCTCTTATTATTGCCAGATCTAACAGATTGGAATGACAGCACCAGGACATCATGTCTAGGTAAAACCAAGTCATATTCCCTGCACTTTATTAGTGAAATAAAAGTGTTAATGTTGGCGTCTAACAGCCAACTTTTGGCTGATTAATGATTATTTTCCAATGGTTATAATCGCCTAATCAAATTGGCTGGCTGATCAATTGGTCCGGCCTTACTTTTTAGCATTAAATTATAAAATGTATATATTACTAAGCAGATCTATGAGCACACCACAAACTACCTGATGGTTAACACATTTAGTTTATCGTTCTTCTGGTTGAACCTTCCAGTGAAACCATCATGACCCTGGCTTATGTTCAGGGATTTATTTTGTTTTTTGTTTCATTGTCAAACAGAAAATTCAGTCTACACTTGCAATAGGTTATTGATTTCTTAAGAAAACACAATCCTTTGGTCCTCAGACCACAGATTACCTGATGAAGGTCTGAGGACTGAAACGTTGTATTTTCTTAACAAGTCAATAACCTATTGCAAGTGTCGACAGTGTGTGGCAGTGTTTTCTATTTCACTTTGTCGGCTGTTGGTCTTCTCCTGCACACATGTCCATTTTTAAAAAGGTGTGCACAAGTTTTGCTTTCTTTATGTTCCATTGCCAACAAGTTCTTCCTTCATGGCTCTGTTTGAAGGGTGCACAGTCCACCTTATATAAGGTAAATATCAGCACCTCTCACATATATTCAGCTGACCGACATGAAAATGATCTATTCTTGGTCTCTTCTTTTTTTCAGTATTTTTTGGGGCTTTTATGCCTTTAATAACGAGACACTTAGAGAGACATGGGGAGACAGAGAGAGGGGAATGACACACAGCAAAGGCCTGCCAGGGAAATCAAACCGGGGCTGCTGCAGTGAGGGCCACAGCCTCTGTACATAGCTCAAGCCAGTGAGCTATACAACACCCCGTCGATCTTCTCATTTAACCCTCAATGAGACAGTATTTCATCAGAATTACAAAATATCCCTGAAAGGTTAGGGGACAATCGTAAGTGAGTGTTCAGATCTGATGAGGTGCGAGTCATTTCATAACGGTTCTCCCAGTCCTCTAGATCCGATTATAACCAGAACTACCCAGCTATCTTTCATTTCAGGTGTAGAGGAAAAGGAAGGTTGGGCTGTGTTTGGCATTACAGATGCTCTCACCTGTCCTTGTTGTCATCTAGGGGGACGTAGGTCACCTTGTAACATTCAATCCTCTTCAGGAAGTCGGCCACGGCCTCCTCTTTGTCACAGTCTACGTAGTCTGGACTGCTCAGCTTCACTTGCTGTTGTCAGAGAAGAGAGAGGGGTTGTGAGGGAACATTTTTTTTTTAAGTAATGTACATTGTAACAAAGAACAAACTAGTTTGTTTTCATTGCATGTCCGAGCAACTGGGGGTGTGTGGGAAGCCATCTATGGTGAATCGTGGGCATGGTCAGTAGACTCGTGTACGTGTGTACAATTTCAGGATGATTGAGATGTATGAGGAAAAAACATGTGGGAATATACGTACGTGGGGTTTTATACATTTGACGGAAAGATTGCGTATGTATGTTTCCTGTTTTGTGCGTACACAGATTTCTGCACCTAAATATACACAGAGCTTTGGCCCCAGATCTTGCCAAGACACACGTGAGATCTGGCCATGTCAGACTGGTGCTCTGACCCAGGCCTGCTTAGTTCAGCCTGTTCCACCAGTGACAAACAAACATGCTGAGTGATTGGCTCAAGCTCTTGGCTCAAATGACATTTCTCACAGTGATTTTGGAAGCACAACATGTGCACACGCACACTTACCTTAATATTCTCAGCGATGATCTCAGGATCATTACATATGGACTCAACAAAGAAAACCTGAACAGGTGGAAACAGAGAAAGACAAGTTCTAGAAGAATGCGGACAGAAAAGACAGAAATGGTTCATCATTCAGAGCAGAACGAACCTTGTAACCATTTTCTTTGGCAAAACCAAGGATGACCTCTCTCCGCTCTGGGGTAGTGTTGGTGGCGTCAAAAACCTTTTAAAAACAGATATGACCACCCCTCTAAATTAAAATGACTTCTTAAAAATCTCATTCAACACTTTGTTGATCTTCCATGTGAGATTTCACTTACCACGACCTGACCCTGCCCTCTGGTGAAGTAATCGCACACATCTTTCAGGGCAGCAACTGCACAGGCCCTGTGCACAGAAATCAAAGAAAACATGAAATATTTATATTTTACAACATTTCCTTTAATCAATATTTTTATTTCTAGGTGATAAGACGTGTACAGTCACAAACAGGTGAACGTGCAGGCTCATACTTGCGTATCTTCATGGCTTCCTCATTGTCAGGTTTAAAGAACTCAAAGCTGTTGTAGGAACGTGTGGCATCTCTCCTGTACTGCCCGACATTGAACACTGTTAATGAGAGAGAGATGGTGTTGTAGGTGCCTTGAAGAAACTGTGTTTTCCATCGCTAAATGTCTGAGCTTTTGAATACAAAACATCACATAACAGTTAACAAGGCAAAGACTAGCTAGCATGCTAACAGTCACTCATTTTATTTATTTATTTTTTTTTAAAGTATTTTTGGGGGGCTTTTTTAACTTTTAATTGATAGGACAGTTGAGAAATGGAGAGGCAGAGAGAGCAGGAATTACACACAGCAAAGGGCCACCAGGGGAATCGAACTAGCTCAGCTGCAGGGAGGGCTGTGGCCTCTGCACATGGGGAACCTGCTCAACCCAGTGAGCTCTGTTGCGCCCCACAACTTTAACTTATTTAGACTAAACACAAAGCACAGCCTATGATGACACTGTGATAAGTTTTAATAAGACAAAGTTAGATCAACAATTTAAGTTCACCAGTAGTTCAGTGAATGTTCAGTGATCTACGGTCCCTGAAGTTTCAGCACACTTATTGTATTAACTAAGCAAGGCAAATGGGAATGTTTTTAGTTTTATCAGACAAAACTAAATCAATGATTTTGAGTCCAAAAGTAGCACTGTGATCACTGTGCTAAAATGTTCACAAGGACGATGCTTATAAGCTGATGTTTTGCAGTTAATGTTCATCTTTACCATCTTAACATACTAAATATATCTTCATTTTGCATCCAAACATTCACTAGCAAGGCCAATGCTGATGGGAACGTCATAAGCTTTATCAGACACAATTAAATCAATGATCTTAAGTCCAGAAGCAGTAGGCTACTGTGAATGCTAACTGCTAACTAGCACTTGATTATAAATGATAAGTGTTGATCTTCTACTTTATTGCAATTCATCCTGAGAGGAGGTTGATTTTGTTTTTCAGGATGCTAACATCATTTTAGAGAAAGAGGAAAGGAGGAAAAGGAGAAGGAGGAAAGGTGGTTTTGTCATTGGGAATTTGATCCATAGGAGCTTTTCATTGAAAATATTTCTTTCCCTATGCTTGTTGGAACTTGACAAGAGTTCAAAGTAATCAAAGGTCACACCCAGTTAGACTGGTGTTCCCACTCAAGAACCGGTATGCCAGCTGGGCACGGTGTCTCTTCCACTTCAAACACAACACATGTTATTTTTAGTGATAAAGAACGTGTACCTGTGACAATGTAAACAATACATACTCATTTTTAAAAATAACAGGAATGGATCATTGATGACTGAAATTGAGGCTGATACTGGTGTTAATATTTGAGCATGTGAAAATTCCAATAATGATACTAACTGATTATAATGAAGACATATATCTAATATAAAACTGTTGTGTTTTAAGTGAACAAACAATGTCATGGGGACACCGTTTTCTCACGTGTCTGACGTAGCCTGATATTTCTATACACCTAGATCAGTATTAGCAATAAGCTAATATGAGCAGATAAATGCCATCTGTTTGGTTCTTAGCACTGACAGGAGGACCAACACCAATTAAACTTTGCCAGCACTATAATAAAGTTTCACACATACAGCAATCAATGTAAAATACAGACAAAAATATATCAAGCATCACCATGCAGTGAAATGTTTTTCTAGTCGAGTCCTTATCATAAGTTTTACGGCCGTGAGTCCTGTGAAACCCTGTATGGTCAGATGATACCTTTGGTTGTAACCCCAATCCAGTTCAGGTATCTGGTAAGCTTCTTAGAGATGTAGGTTTTTCCTCGAGCCGGGAGACCCACCATCACAATCATGGTCGGGGAGTTGGTGAACTGAGGCACCGACGCTGAAAGACAAAACACTGAATTTACAACGCTGCACATAAACACGTGTTGATTTCTATAACAGAGGTCTCAGACTGAGGAAGGCTGCCTGGAAACCACAGGCATGAGAGGGAGCTAGCCAGCTGCTAACTGACTAGCATGCCAACATCAGTAGAAGAAAAAGGATAATGAGACATGAGATAGGACTCATGTTGCTTTACACATTTAGAAACAGCTGATGGTGGGAATAGGAATAAAGTTTGAAACTGGTTACAATTGCCTATGAATGTAAAAGCAACCAAAATGAACTTGAACACAGCCCTCCAGTTGCAGGCTTGTAATTACTACACATACATGCTGTGATTACGGTAAATGTAAATTTTAATAATAAATGGACTATTCCATTTTTCAAGCAAAAATGCCAAGTTCCAGCTTCTTGATGATACTTTTCTTTCATTTGACTAACAGAAAATCTCTGATTCCTCATAAAGATGGATGTAGCCTCCATTATAGGTTTTACAGTTCTCAGGAAAGAAGAAGAAATTAGCTATGGGGACCAAACCAGGGGGTGTAAAGATACAATGCTTTAATGATCAATGATTGTTTCTCTCTCCTGTTTAGTCATTCAAGGAACTGCAGTTGTAACATGTAACACTTCAGACCCAGGGGTTGCTAATAATATGAAAAATAAAATAAATAGATAAAACAATCATGACAATAACCATTGTTACAGTTCTCTCTATTCTTGAGATAAATTTGACCTGACTTTCATACCAGATAATATTATACTCTGCATACATCTCATCTTAAACCGTTTTCTGATGTTTAAACCTGCATATGCATCGAGCAGTGTAGGTTGAATCCAAAGCTTAAACATATATTTTTTTTAAATAATCAGCAACCAGTTCGATGACTGACTAACTGCATTAAGTTCAATTTGAAACCACAGGTCAAAGTGGACTGGTTTTTATTAGTGGCGCTGGTCAGTGATTTTAATCCTGTCAGTGCCTATGAACAGCCCCTCAGATTAATCAGGACTAATGTAATCCATTAATTGAAAGAGAAATGAATAAATAATAGATATATCAGTTATCATATCACTGCAGAACAGTTAGTGATAGTAGGTTTGTTAAATTTTACTTGAATTCTTAGATATTAAAATTATTTAAAATTTTTTTTACATTGCCTGTTTATTTATTTATTTATTTTTACCACCATTGTTAATCCACTATCATGTTGCAGCATCTGACATTTAAATACTTCTACTTCTCTGATTATCGCATGAAGCTGGAGAGAGTGGACTGGTGGTGTCACAGTGAACCTTTAGGGTGAACGGCCCTCCGGACTCTGATCTCTCTCACAGGACACCGAGCTCTGTGCATAGTGATTAATCCTCTGAAGCCGCAAACATCAACAAACCAGCTTAATTAACTGAACAACACAGTTTCACACCACATAGAATAAACACGTGTCAACTTGTCACTCTGAACTGAAAAGAAAAGATGAAGCGCCCATGTGTGTCCGGTGGTGTTGTATTTGAGTACTCACAGCCTCTGCGTTGGCTCAGCCTGCTTTTCATCCATGGTCCCCATGTTTTCTCCAGGGGATTCTGGGTGAGGGTTCTTTGTGTTTCTGACATGGCTTCAACAGCCAGGTGAGCCTGTGTGTGTGTGTTTAACAGGATGATACAAAGAGGAGCGACCAGATTTTGAACTTTCTCATATGGTGTCAGTGTAGGAGGAGACTAGGTGGCCTTTCAGTCAGCACACCTGTTTGGCTCGTTGTTGAGGATATGAGCGTCTCTGATTGGTATGGTGACCTGTCAGTCATGCTAATTGTCCCAGTGAAGCTCAGAATGAGGTCATCCACCAATCACCAAGTACAACTCTAGACTTTGCCCCGGCATGCAGGAAGTAGTGTAGCATGACAAGTTAAGAGCCATGCTGAGCAGCTCTATTGTGGTTTCGTAAGATGACGTCTGATGTAACGTTTTACACCAGCCCAGCCCTGTGCGGGGGTGAGTGAGAGTGTGCGTGTCTGTGTGCTGGTGACAGAGGAGTGAGTTAGAATGTGAGGGGTAGAGTAATACTGGAGGTGTGCTTGTTGCATGTTTGGCCTCCATGGATTTTCTCAGTGACATGTGAGGACACACATGAGTTAAAATCATTAGCCTGTAGAAGCATATTTTCTCCAGTACTGTACCAGGTAAAGCCAACTAATATGAGCTGATTGTACAATGTCACAAATGGCAGGTACTGAGTTTTTGATTACTCCCATTTCGTGCAACTTGATACATGAATACATGTAGTATAATGTTTAGAAGCCACATTCTTTTCCACAAGGGTCAATTAATGTTTACAGTATTTTCATTCCCCATATTTGACTCGGCTCTGTTTGGGTCTGTCTGCTTGCTGTGTTGTTTCCCTGTCCGTTGCACTGTTTGGTCCTGACTTTTGCACCATTTTGTGCTGTATTTTGCACGGTTTTGTTCATATTTGCACTGTGTAAAGTCCTGTATTCTGTTCTGTTTTGGCTTTGTGTTTTCCACTATTTAGGCAATCTCTCACTATTTCACTGTTGTATTACTACTTTCCACTAATTAGGGCCACGGGGCAATGCACCAAGGCACTGGCCCCTACAGCTATGAAATAGCTGAAGGGACCAGTGCCTCGGGGCAAAGCTCTAGACTTTGGGGCAAAGCCCCGAGGCACTATTGTTATACTGCGTGTTTTTTCTTATTATTATAAGCTAATAATGCTGGAAGCATTCACAATAGTGTGAATGCTTCCAGCATTCACACTATTGTTCTTCAAATCTTTATACTTTTTATTATTAGTTCTTTTATATTGTTCTTCAAATCTTTATACTTATTTTATTTATTTTTTTTATTATTAGTGTATTGTTCTTCAAATCTTTATACTTTTTATTAGGGCCACAGGGCAATGCACTGAGGCACTGGCCCCTACAGCTATGAAATAGCTGAAGGGACTTGTGTATTGGTGTATTAATCCACGTTTTGATAGGTTGTGTAGTTTTTGATCAATCACTGTTCAATGACCATGATCATTTTTGGTTGCCATGATTTTCAGAGAGAAGCAGAAGGGACCCCTGTTTGAAACTCGCAACTGTCTCCAAAATATTTACTGTAGAAACACCAATGTCATATCAAATGTTCAGGAAGTCCTTACGAAGCCCACAGACTTTTGTTTTTTCTGATAGGAGCTACCATTTTGTCACCGTAAGCCCAAATTTGAGACCAGCGCAGAGGGAGAAAATCGCCCTTTTTCTCCACGTTTCTGCCTGTCTCTGCCTCTGTTGTCATTGGTAACCACCTAAAGTTGTCATGGCAACCTCTGAGCCTAAGGCCAGAGCCACAGCTGAGACTCCTCTGATATCTCTACTGTTAATACTGCTGACCCCTGATCCCATACATTTATGTCAAGGCTCTGTCAAACACAACAACACACAACATACACTCCTCTACCACACACACACTCACAAACACAGGTAACTTTATGTGATTACAGTTACACACATGCACACAAACACACACAGAGACACACGTACACAGGTGACTTAATGTGATTACAGCTCCTCAATATCAGTGCTCAGTGAAAGATGATCATGTGTCTGTCTGATTAGCTCTGGTCGTGGGTTTGATTCCCATGTTGGTACCTCCGGCAGTAGCCCCCCCGTGGCCCTTTCAAAATTTCCCAGAGGGAATTAACCATTACAGTTTTACTGCAGGACTAATTTTTTATCTTGATGCTCTGTTAGTGTTTACTACATGTACCTGATATGCTCTGTTAGTGTTTAATACATGTACCTGATATGCTCTGTTAGTGTTTATTACATGTACCTGATATGCTCTGTTAGTGTTTACTACATGGACCTGATATGCTCTGTTAGTGTTTACTACATGTACCTGATAAAGTGGCAGTGTATAGATCCAAACATCATGAACATTTTACAAGATGATCATGTTTTTGTTTGTTTGTTTGTTTTATGTAAAATGTATGACAGGATCAGTAACTGTAGCACTGACATAAATATGTCAACATAAAATACAAAATTCACTCCAGAGATGTAGTAAATAAAATGTGTGGTACAACAAGTACGATATCTGAGTTCACATTTTTCCCAGTCTTAATGGCCAGGTGCTGATGTTTACTCTGAATCCTGCTTGCTGTCATCTACCCACCCATTCAAACTTCCTGCTTCCAATAGAGGTGGTGGGAAACATAAACCACACTAAACCACATTCCTTTTCCAGTGTAAAAAAGTTTGATCTATTTTATCTACAAGATGAAAACCAGCAAAGAAACAAACACAGGCCGTTTCGATGCTCCATTGGACAGCTGCTGTTGAAAAATATACATAAATTCCTTAACCAGACCTTCTATACTAATTTACCCTTGTGGTACTGTTCACCTATAGCCCTGCTAAATCACATTAGTAGGTTATGCATTTCCTCCACCACTGCTATGTCATCTCTGTAAAAGCACAGTTCACGTTTTACTCAGAGAAAAACAAGTTTCATCACTGGGCCATGCAGCAACTGTGCAGCGTGTGTGTGTGTGTGAGTGAGAGAGAGAGAGAGAGAGAGAGAGACAGAGAGAGAGAGAGTGAGAGAGAGAGAGCGAGAGCGCAGGGGATTGACGGCAGATTATTAATCTGCTCTTGAATCAAACCTCACCTGTGCTCTCACACCGCACGCGCCGCGGCCGCCGCACTGTGGATCCGTCCTGCTTGGACTCCATTTGTTTCTTCAGACTAAGACCCAGAGGACACGTGGGTCGCTCCTCGTCACAGGACTACCCCCAAAATAAACCCACCCCCTCCCTGTCCCCCCCAAGTCCAAGCTGCCTGCAACCGATCGGTCCAGACCATTAGAGCCTAGTTCCTTCCTCCTGACTGACCGGGGCGGAGGACACACAACACCCCCGTCCGCGTCCGCTCGCAGTGCACGCCGCAGGAGGGGAGGCTCCAGCTGCACATGCTGTACTGTATGTTGGCCTTCTCCCCGCAGCCCGGAGCACAGCGAACATACCACAGCACTTACATAATGCTGCATGTGTGTGTTAGCGCACACATAGCTCGTCTGCTTCACATGTTCTGTGGGAATGTGGGTGCGAGATCGCTACCACGCGCTTCGCCCATCAATCAATGAGAACGATCAACAGTTGCGTCACGGGGCCGCGCACGCGCAAACCACCTCTCTTCTCTCACTTCCACAAATGAATGGAAAAGGAGGAAGGATGCGTGGTTGTAGGCGATTGCGTAACTAGTAGATGTTGAATTGAGAACAAAACATCAGGCTTGTGCACGCATACACGTGCGCGTGTATGTGAGTGTGTGTCGCCGTCACTCACCGTGCGGCCGCTGGAACCGGAGCGTCCTCCCCGCGCCCCGCTGCGGTTCCGCTCCGTCTTGCGTAATCGCCGCTCTGTTCATCCTCCAAATCTATTCCTGGCAGCTCGTGCGTGTGACAGTGTGTCTATCATGTATGTGCCCACTGTGCGTCCCCCCGTTGCCGTGGAGGCAGTGCAGTGATGATCGGCCGGTAGGCACGCGCCAGCTGCTGCTTGTCTAACAGTCCTTAAATGTTGCTCTTCCTCCTCCGGTTTAGTAATGAGTCCGATGGCTGCTCTCTCTCTCTCTCTCTCTCTCCCTCTCTCTGTCTCTCTCTCACTCACTCTCAAACACACACACACACACACACACATTCCGTGTGTGTCAAGAAAACTAGTCCGCCAAGTTTAACCCCTCCTCACCATCCCGGCCTTCCTGTTTGGCAATAAACACCGCCACAGTGTGTATAGATCCCAGCATCCGTCACACCTTACGCCTCTGGCGAGCCACGAGCATCAGTGATGCTGCGCGCTCAAGTATTAAGTACCTATAATAGTTTTTTTCCAACAGTAAAACATACGTGGCGAACTCAGTGAATCATTGTTGAAGCTGCTGCTCCCCTGGGTTTAGTGAGTTTGATCTTGTTCATCTGTTAATGTTGGCTTTAAATAAACATCTGTAAACATCCACTTTATCAGTTCTTTCTAACTACTCCCAAGAATCTCACAGGCCTACTTCCTGTACTGTTGCATTTATCCTCCTAATGAATCTGGGTCATCATGGTAGATTGATCTGCATTTTATATACTCTTGGTTATGTTCAAGTTCAGGGTACTTTATATGTGCCCTTAGATAAATTTGGTTTGCAGCTGAAAGCAAGAAAGTACAAGACATCCATTCACACAGTCTCAGATAGCATATGTAACAAAAAAGATGATAATAAAATGACAGAACGATAAAAGTATGGCAGTCTAAGCAAAAATGTTAAATAAGTGCTACATGCCAATAAAAGCATCTAAAGTATGTAACTAAACTCTGTGGGCCTACTTTGGATAGTTTAAATGGGTCACATGGTCAACATTATCATGAACATCTGGAGAGGAAAGTTTCCAAGTTCAGCATCAAACTTAAATCCATCACTCTCCAGGAGCTGTCTGCAGGTGGTAATCAATGTCAATGTAGCTATCATGCTAAGCAGCTAGCCCAGCCCCATCTTATCACTTTATGAATCCAAGTAGGCTAACGTCCAAGCTGCCTTGAACCAGTAGTGAGAGGATATGGTAATGGTAGTAGGTTAAACAGATGTTAAAGAGGAACTATGGTCTGGTTTTCTGCTGTTCTGCTAACCCTCCTCCCGGCCATGTGCATTTGTATTCAGTGAAGCCGGCGAGAAAGCAACCCATGGAGTGGTGGATAACATTATTTATCATATACAATGTTCTTCTTCTTTTCGTTTCCTCAAAGTGATGTATACAGTCGTCTCCCATGACACAGACCTTTGCACATATATTGAACTCCGCAAGGTCTTTCTGGCTACAGGGGTTGGGTAGTAGAGGGCAGATGAGGCAGTGCTCCATGGTGTGATCTGCTTCTCCATATTCACAGATGGTTGGTCCAGTCTTGTAGCCCCAATTGTTCAGGGCAACCCTGCATCATCCTGTTCTCATTCTCATTCTGGTTCTCGTCCTGTTCTCATGTCAACTGGTGGGGGTTCCTTTTGGAGCTTTTCCATCCAGAGCTGGGGTCTTCCTGGGATGTTGTTTGGGGTCGGCCATAGCTGAGAAAGCTTCTTCTTGACTTAAGACGTTGTGTTGGGGTTGACGTCCATGGAGATTGTGGCGTTCATCTGTTGTGGCTTTTGTCATCTTGACTTTACTTGTAACTTACTCTCTATCTATAAATGAAACATCCAGTCCTTTGGTCTGTTGGCTGGTCATTGGTGATAATGTTGGCAGCAGCTTTGCTTGTTGCTCAGGAGTACAAAGAAGGGCCTACTTTTCAAAAGGGCTCCAATGAGGTCTGCAAGTGCCAGGTCGTTTTTCAGCTCAGAGATCTTTTTCAGGAGGAGGCGGTGGTTCACAGTGTCATATGCTGCAGACAGGTCAACAAAGACGGCTCCTGTTATGAGTCCTCTCTGAAACCCGTCTTCGATGTGTTGAGTGAGGTTCAGGATTTGGGTTGTTGTAGATTTGCTAGGACAGAATCCGGCTCGTTGAGGGATGATAAGTGGTTCAATGACTGGGGAGAGCCTGTTAAGAAACAGGCGCTCAAATAGCTTGTGGGGGTGACATAACAGGGAGATGGGGCTGAAGCTCTTTGGGTGTGATGGTCCTTGCCTGGTTTTAGGAGGGCTATGATCCTGGTCTTCCTCCAGATCTTAGGGATGTTTTTTGTTGATATGCAATTGTTCATCAGATCAAGGATCCATTTCTGTGTGACAGGTTCAAAGTGCTTGATGTCTTCTGTGAAGGTACAACAGTTGGAAAATGGTTCTGTCAGTGGTTTGAGAATGCTTTAGTCGGTCTACCTTTGGTCTTGGCTGTTGTGTGGTAGATTTTCCATTGAGCAGCAGAGGATGCTGTAGTTCACAGTGGGTTTCTTGTAGGCAGAGGATATTGTAGTGATATTCTTTGCAGAGTTTTGCAGCAAGTTCTTCTATGGTTGCAGACAGTCCTTCTACATTCAGAGAGATGACAGTCAGTGCTGGCTTTAGTTGTGGGCATTGACCTCTCTTGCTGCTCTGGGCTGAGAGTTCTTGCATTTGTAGAGCTTCTGGATATCTCTTGTCTTTTGCCTCAGCTTTGAGGTGTTTGGTAGAACTTGCAAGTGTCACCTGGATTTCACTTGACAGGAATCGCGATGTGAGCGCTTCTACCTTGTTCATATATGATGTTACGACGTGTATATATGTGTAGTCTTATCCGTCATAAACTAGAGATTACGGGTTATGGGGCACATTTGTGTTGCGGTGCTGCTGAGACGAGAGCTGGTCACCTGGTCGGAGGCTCTGATCTTACAAGGTTGGTTTTCAGCCAAGAGACACTAGGTGAGAGACAGAGAGCCTCCATTCTGTCTGTAACAAGTTACAAGTCATTTATCTAACCATCACGATTACTCTGAAGCTGTTTAATGAAGGTAAAAATGTAGCTTAGTTCAGGCAAGAATCCTGCATAGTTCCTCTTTAATGCTAAAATTGGCTAGTGATAGTAAAACTTACAAATAGCTATCATTACCATCAAACTAACTATTGCTACTAGCTGAAATAAAAAGTTGCAGAAAACTGACATTAGATGTTGTGTAATTGACCCTGCCCCCCTCCAACACAAACAAACAAACAAACAAACAGCAGGTTAATTTACTGCCTCTGAAGCATGCGTGCACTCACACACACAGAGGAAACAAACAGCAGCTGAGGCCTGTTGAGGATATGCGTAGTCCATGTTTATTTAGTAGTTGACAGTCTGGGGTTAGTTTGTCAGATACAGAACAGCGCACAAT
>OMNW01035542.1:0-12666 GCA_900303245.1 Selene dorsalis | reverse complement strand
GAGAGAGAAAGGTGAAACCACCATCACCACCTACACCCCCCTTCACCCCTGCCCTACCCTCCCCTCTCTCTGGACAGACTGTCTTCAGTGCCCAAGTCCCAACCTGATTGGACTGATGATGATTTGTGAGCCCACTCAGAGTGCAGTGAAAGCTGAAGCAAGCAGTTGGCCTGTTGGAAATGGGCCCCGGAGCCCCAGCTATGGATTCTCTATCAGGGTTAGATAGAACGGAGAGAGGAGAGGAGAGGAGTGGATGTGAGCGAGTGAGCGTGAGGTCTGGCATCTATCCTGCCTATAAATGCCTGTTTATATGTGTGCGAGCGTGTTTGTGCGCACATGCGTGTGCTCGTCTGTCTACAGCTCCATTTCCATCCAACTGTTCAGCAAATATGGAAGTTTTGAAATGCTGCAATAAAAAAGTTTGTGCCTCGTCCAGCTGAGTTGAAGAGAATTTGTTTCCTACATGATTCAACAGAAGAAGAGAGAGAGAGAGACAGAGAGAGAGAGAGAGAGAGAGCACCTGAACATGGTCCATTAGAGACGTCACTGTTCAGCTCAGACACACCACTCACACTGTGGGGAAGGTGGTGTGTATTCATCACGGAGGGAGCGTGCCTCTTCTCTCTGCTGCTTCACATGTTGTGTAAGAAAACAAGTTTCTGTCGACTCCTGCTGCTTTTCTCTCCTACATAAAAATCCACACCGGAATACTTTGGATGGAAACCAAGCTAGTGTGTATATTACACGTGTGTCTGCTTCTGCTGTGTGTGTGTGTGTGTGTGTGTGTGTGTGTGTGGGTGGGTGGTGGAGTGGATATGTTCGCAGATGCACTTTGAGCTGATGGAAGCCAACAGCTGCCTTACCGTTTTACAGGATGACGTGTTGGTGGGTTGAGAAGGGCCCGGGCAGGAATGTGAAGCTCTCGGACGGACTCCGGTCTGGTCCGGGCTTCGCTCTGGGAGAGCGAGCGGCTCTATTTCTATCGGTCCCGTCTATTGATCTGTTCGTATCTGTTTTTATCTGTTTCCGTGGGTCTCAGCACCTGCTGCTTTCTGCACCGTGCTGGGTGCTCCTCAGACAATCAGAGGAGAAACTCCACCACAGCCTCATAGGGTTTGTTTTTTTTTCCCATGGTGCATAATTGATGTCAGGTGTCATGTCTTTTAACAAGTGAGTTCATGTTTCCATCTGCCTTCCCTGAACCGTGAGTTAAAGGTTGTAGGTTTTCATTCATGTTCCCACAGTCTTCTTAATCTAACCCTGGCTCGAGTCTTCTGTTCATTATGGGGTGGCTGTGCACGGCGCTCTGAGACCAGTCTGGTTCATTTAGATTCCCTCCCCAGCTTCATGAGGTGGTGAATTTTCAATCAAAAATATTTTTTTTTACCTGATTAACTCAAATTTCTGCAGTGAGCTGCAGAACTGTAGTGAAGTCACTGTCTTCATAAGAGAACTGTAGAGGTCTGAACAGAGTCAGTAGCACAGTGAGGCTGCTTCACCCCCCCCACAGAGATAAAGTCAGTGGTGTGGAGTGCACTACTCTTGTCATGAGGTGAGCTCAGACGTGTGCGACCAGCAGCAGGTTCACAGCACCGGTGCTGGTGGTCTGAGGCCTCGGTCTGCTCTTCAACACCCAACATCTACATCACCTGAATCACCACGGTGTTTAGGTCCCGCACCAGGATGCACCGACTCGATGACTGTGTCCTCCATTGACAGTGACAGATGTGTGAGATGTATCAGTATGCAAAAAAAACATGTCAACCATGTACAGTACAGTCCTTCTGTCTTTGATTACTACATTTTATAGAGAGTGTTATATTCTGGAATATGCAACACATTGTACAACTGTGGAAGTGGATGTGCTCAGCGCCGACAGCTGATTGGCTCATTTACCTGAATCAGTTTTAGTTTCACACCAACTGTCTGTTTTGTTTTGTCTCTTGTTGTTGTTGTTGTTTTTTACTGTTTTAGTTTGTGTTACTGTGATTTTGTATTTTCAGTGTCAGTTGTATGGCAGAGCCTTTGTTACCATGCAGTGTTAAAACTCTGAATTACTGCCAGCCCTAACCCCCCCTGTGGTTTTAGTAACACACACCATCCTTTAATTGAATTTGTTTGCTATTTGGTTTATAGTGTTTTCACCTTCACAGCAGAAATGGGACAAAATAGAGCTGTGATCTCAGAATATACAGAATATATATATAAAGTTTTTATTTATTTATTCATGTTTTAATGTGAATTAAAATTTAAAACGTAAAATGCAGGCTTGGGTCAATATTCAATAATATTAGGTATCAAACACACTTTTTTATGATGTGATATATGAGATTGTATATTGCGATATTTTAGCATGACTGTATGGAGATATTAAAATTTGAATTTTTCCCAAGCCTATAATGACTAATGATTGAAACCAATACAGTATATGGTCAGGTATACTTTACACCTTTTGAGATTTATTTTGCAATTCTGTTATTTTTCTTAGTGAACGCATTCAGCAGATTAATAATGTTGATTTACTCAGTGGTTTATGGTTCATATTTAGATGTAGATTTAAATTAGTCAAACACTCGGATGGTGTTGATCACTTTGTTTGTGTTGTATGAGGCGTGTCCTGTCTGAATTGGAAACACTGGGATTCTGCAGGGGGTGCACATCTGTATAGTGTGTGAACTCACAGCTGGAGCACAAGTGTGTACAAGCTTTGATGATGATGATCAATGCAGATGACGGTTCGATGTCAGACTTTCATCCTGAGGAACGTTTCTCAGCTGCCGGTGTGTGAATGTTGGTTTCAGCCAGTGCTAACGTGCATGTCATTGAACGTGCTCATACACTGGGGTGAAACGATTGAACTCTTAAGTTTACAGTGTGGAAAAGAAAAAGCGTTGTCTTACAAATGTTTCCACCCTGACGGCTGGATTTAACTTACCGTAGTTGTGTGGTTGTGGTGCCTATAGTGTAGCATGCAGGTGTTGGTAAAACGTTGTATAAAGTGTGTATATTCAGTCAGTTTGGGATGGATTGAAGGAGTTAGTGAGTGAAACTTTTAGTTTTCTTTCAGCGCCGTTTTAAGTCTCTTAATGTAAAGCTCCATTTCCGTCAGTTGACAGGATCCCACTGAACATCCACTACACACACCACCAACATGCATCCTCTCCATTCCCTTCACTGTGGCCGCTGTGTGCAGGGAAACAGTCTCTTCTTCTCCTGGGATAATAACACATAACATAATAAGTCACTCATACTTTGCATTTATGAAACATCATTACAAAAGTTTAAAAATTCATTCAATCATTTTTTTGTTTTACTGGGATTTTTTGAGTTTTTCCTCATCTATTAAAAAATAAGTTGTTGTTTTTTTCACTTTCCCTGAGATGCAAGTGAAATTTATTTAATTAGTAGTTTTTCTGTTAGTCTTTTAGTGTGTGTTATTGTCATTCTCATTTCAGCCACATGAGGTGAAAACTGAAATCTTTCTGTCCAAAGCATCGGAGATTATAATTTTAAGATTTATTTTATTCACCAGTTTTCACAGGTGGAAAAAAAAGAGATTGTGTCCTATGAGGGCTTCTGTAGATGCAGTCATTTGGTCATCTGATAGTGTAAATAGTAGAAAAGTGTAGTGTGACTTAAGATATAATATGGAGAGTTTAGTGGAAGATGGAGTGGATTAAAGGAAGTCATGCATTAGAAACTTGAAGCCTTCTCCTGAGCCCAGTGGAAAGTAGTTACATGCATAACTATCACTTTGAAGAAAAGAATGTGAGAGTGTGTGCATTGTATTTAGATATGTAAAGAGGGTGTGACCAAGCTGAAACTGGGGGTTGAGTTGGTCTTTAGGAGGAAATGACACCCTCAGAATCTGTTGCACACCTCTCTCCAAGTGAGTGTAGGAGGATTGACTGCAGACAGTGGTTAAATATCACCTGGTGAAGTGGTGTGCTGGAGCTTTTTGCTGACATGGACGACACGTTACAAATTTCCCTTTGTCAAATTTTGAAAAGATTTCCCCCCTTAAAGCTGGCTTCCAGTTCTCTGAACCTCTCATAGAAATCAGTGGGAAGTGGGAAAACGTCTGTGGTTGACATCATGATGTATTTTAAATGAGGAGTCAGATGACAGTAGGTGGAAGCAGCAGAGATGAGATGCAGAGTGTGTGAGCAGACCTCGGGTTCATCATGTGTCGAGTGCGTTGCTGCTGCTGCTGCCGTGGCGATGATGAGCAGAGTGGACGGTGATCCGCTCTGTCTGCAGCTGTGTGGCTGCTGGGGAACACCTGTATGAATGGGAGGAAGTCTGTGATGGCGAACTGGAACATGGTGGTGGTGGAGGTGAAGTAAGTCAACATCATGGTCTTTAAGTCTGATCTCAGAACTGCATTAAACCCACACTCCAGCAAACGACATCAGATCTGATCCCTGTCACACAGGATCAGCTCTGGTTCTTATTTCACACAGCTGAGTCCAGTGTCCTTCCACTTTGCTGATGTGCATCTTAAAGAAAACACACTCAGCAGCAGTGTCTCACTTCAGGTGTCTCGTGCTGACACCTGTCCTATTTCTAAGGCTCCTTCAAAATATATCCCTCTGGTCTTTTCCTGGCTCTAGCAGTTGATCCTTTATCTCCCAACCTGCATATCGTACTGCTAATTGAAATGATATAGCAGCAAACAACAGAGAACCAGAGGATTACACTGTGTTTCTCAATCCAACAGCTAAAACCAAGAGAGATGCCAGGTGTTGTCAGAGTTGCTAGGCAACAGGAGATGCCTTTGTGATGCAGCAGGTGAGGTTGGGTACAGCCTTCAGAAGACCAGACCAAGCTACAGTTTGAGTGAGGAATTCAACACCCTTGTGTCAATCATGTTGACACATGTTGATATGATTGGCTGGAGCGGTGACCTCACCAGCCTCAGACATTTTTACTGGACCACCTCCTGGTGTGACTGGGATTTCAGGCTGTGGATGCAGCAGGTCTGTAGCAGCAGTGACGATTCAAAACACCACTGTGGATGTAAAAGTAAAGTACACAGAGCAACACGTGAGCTCTGATAAGTTCTCCACTTGGACTTTAACGTACTGCGCTGCCTCTTCATGCCAGACAGACTCTTGGTGCTATTTCCAGCCTGAGCGCTCAGTTATTAGTAGCGTTTGGGGCCTTCATCAGTGGAGCTGATGAACGCAGCGCATGCAGCCTCACCCTGAGGGAAGCCTGGAACGGGACGGAGGTGAACTCTCAGCCTGTTTGCTGGAGTGTGGGTGTTGTTCAGTTTCCAGCAGAGAAGATCCGAGCAAACCTCGCCTCGCTGCGGTCTGATCTCAGAGAAGAGACGAGGTCGTTAGAGAGAGAGAGAGGTCGTTTGAGGAGGAAGAAGAGAGAAGGGTCTGATGTTTGTGTGATGAAATGTGTTTGAAGAGAGGCTGAGAGAGAATCAGGGAGGTTTGAAGCTGAGCGTGGACACAGGTGGTGACACATCCAGGTGGAGTCTATCTGTACAGTATAGTTCCTGCTGATTCTACCCAGTGCCACCGAGGGACGATCTGTGATGACAATGATTTTCTACATCACTGTACATGGAGTTGGATTTTTTAAAACAGTTTCAAATTTGTTCATGTCTGTACTTTGTTTGGTTTGCTTGAACGCAACTTGTTGGCTGTTGCTGGTGATACAGTGCAGACGCTGCTATCACTTGTTATACATTACAACGTTGTGTTATTTTCTTCCTGTTTGTGTTTTTTTTTTTTTTTTTTTTGTTTCTAAGAATTAAAAAAAAAGTGGGTTTACATTTTACCGCTGTGTGTGTGTGTCCTTTGTTCCTCCTCCTCCTCCTCCTCCTCCTCACATCTCTGATCACGGTCTAGTCCACTCTTACTGACTGTAAAAAAAAAGGGGGCGGGGTCCCTCTGTTCATCCCTCCTGCATGCTGCGTTCTGCTCCATCAAAGATGCTGGGACTCTAAAGTGTGAAAGTTGGCTCGACTCCGGTGTGACCAGAATAGTCATGATGGCTGACAGCTGCTGAGCTGCCTGGAGACGCAGCACAACAGTGACGCTGTCGGAGCGGTGGGGCCTCCACACTGAGGGCCATGGGATGAAGGGCCCAGCACAGGAACTGTAAGTGTATAGACATCGACTGCAGATTGAACACTTTGGTTCGGGTGAAGGTGACAAAATGAATAATTGAATAACTTTTCATTTCTTTTCTGATTCCTCATAAAGACAGCGTCCTCTTTACGTTTACGTTTTACGTTCTGCTCCTGTCAGACTGAAGCCTGTACTGTTAGAGAACTGTCTGAATCCATCTGTTGCACCAAGCAGCTCAGCTATATTCAGCTGTACTGTGTGTGTACAATGAATTCTGGGTAAATTAGATCAAGACTGCATCCAGCCATTGAGCTCTAGCAGGGAAGGAGTTCTACAGTGACAGGACATTCCTTAGAGAAAAGATGGCAGGAGTCTGTAACAGCCCCCCCACTCTCTCTGCTCTCTCCATTTCAGTGTTAGCAAACCACAAGTTATCAGTCATGTTTTTCTTTGTTTGTTTGGCTACTGGTCACTGCAAGTGTCCTTGACTGTTACCATGGTAACACTACAGACCAATCGGACATACGTCTGAGGAACTGATGTGTTCGTGTCCAGTGTGTTGAGAAGCACTTGTGCTTTGACCTGTTCTAATATAAGACCAGGGGCGGCCCTAGGACTCTGGTGGCCCTAAACAAGAAACAAAGACCAAATCACACAAACTGCTTACAACTGAATGAACACACATGCACACACACATGAAAAAGAGATGGACAAATGAATTTACCACAAACCTCTTAGATTTATGGCTGCGGTAGTAATTGGAGTTGCTTTGTTTCTGCAGCAGCAAAATGGTGCACAACAAAGCAGAGATGCGCTCGCTGCACTGCGTTACTACGGCAACACACTGAGTTCTCTACGTGGGAGTGAGCTATGTTATTATGGGCTACTGGAAAGCATATTTAAATTAACTCTTGTAGGAAAAAGAACTGTGTGGAGCATGTTTGTGTGTTAATGAACTGGCTGGGGCCTTTCTTTCATGGGGCCCTCCTTAAGGGTTGTGGCCCTAAACAACTAGTGTTTCTGCCAGCAGCTAGCCCCGTATAGGTCAGTACAAACAAAAGACTTTGAAGGTTTAATCATGAGTTGAAATAAAATATATTTTTTATTAACTGACAAAATACAAACAAAAAAGCTAAAGTAACCTGATATTATTATTTAACTAAGTGAACCAGTGTACCCCTGAAACCAGCTGAACAAAGTGAGACCTCGACAGGCAGAGCAGCAGCAGCACAAATACTGAAGGAAAACCAAACAACAAAGGTGCTCTCTATTTAACTCCCTTCTCTCCTTCATCACATTGACAGCAGTTCAGCTCAGTTCAGTTTAGTTAGGTTTAGAGCTTTTATCCCACAGAGGGAAATTTGTTCTGCAGTGGTTTAAAAACAATAAAAATATGGGAGACCTAGAAGAAGGACAGAAGAACATAAAAACATAAAAAGCATAAAACTCTAAACTTGAGTCAAGAATCAGTAAAAACAGTTTTGTAGAGTGAAGTGTGTATCACGAGTTGTGTGAATTGATTGCACTGATTGCAGCTGGGATAGAAGAGCATTTATACCTGTTGGTTCTGGCCTACACCTCTGTCCTGAAGGGAGAGGGATGGGTTTGATGTGAAGAGGACGGTCAGGAATGGATAAGACTACCTGAGCTCTCTGCAGAACCAGTTTGTTGGAGATTTTTGGGAGAGCACACCGCTGAACAACAATTATTTTGCTGCCACCAATTACAATTTTGGACATACAGTTCTTATTTTTTGATAAATGATTAATGAAAGTTTATTTGAACACAGAGTAAAAGAAGAACAAAATAAAACCAACAAACAACAATACATACAAGACAACAACGCAAAACAGAAGAACAACAATGAACCTAAACACTTATTTATGTTCAAAAGGATTTTGTGCAGAGAGGCCAGACTAAAAAGAGATCAGGCAAAACAGACTCAATAAAAGATCTAAAAAATCCTTTCAGCTGCTTCGATGATGTCCCATGAGGGACAAAAGGAACTCTGTTTTATGTTCGAGCTTGAGACATTTTCGGTGGATGGAGTTTATTACTCTTAAATTTTGGACACAGATGTGTTTAAACCTGTGTTGGTGAGCGTTTCTGCATCTCTGACAGGTGACACTACACAGCATCATCACCGCACAGGCGGGTCTCAGACTGGTCACAGTAAAAGGACACTTTCAGACGAGCAGGAGACACCATCACCAACACTGACTGTGTTTTAGTGTTTAACAATTACTGAACACATGAGAGGAAATTTAAAGAGGAATGAACTTTAACATTTGTGTGTAGAAAAAACTTCACTATATGAAAAGGAAGAAAGTAATCTGATTACTGTTCAGAAGTTTCCAGCTGAACATTTAATGGAACTTTTTCAAATTTGGCACAAAAATGAACTGAGTAGATTTTGACAGCCAGAGGTCAAAGGTGACAAGGTGGTGCATAAAACCACACTTTGTCAGCAAATCAGTATTTTATTATTGATTCATCTGTGTAAAATGTCAAAAAATAGTCAAAATGCCTGAATCTGCCCAAACATTAGCAACATAACTGAAAAATCAGAATGATATAAATACTATTTTTAAAGATGAGATGCGTGCAAGCAAGCCACAAATACTTTCTGCACTGCAAATATCACATTGTTGAGACCTGAGGCAGCAGCCTACAGGACGGTGGCCCTGAGATCTCAACACACGGTAACTTAAGAAAACACACGCAAACAACAAATGTGTTGCACGCACACGACAGAAGAGTTTCCAGCGGACACAAAAAAAAGTGATGAGAGGCGTAGTACTTACTGCAGTGAGCTGCTGTGCTCTTAAAATAACTGGGACGTACTGGCTTGTACTGCCCTAGAAACACTTCCTTTGTGTTGCTGAGTTGCAGCTCATGTTTTGTCAAATTGATGAAGATATTCTCTTAAAGTGAATCAAGCTGAGCTGAATCTCATTTCTTTACATGGTCCACATTCAGTTACAGCTTAAAGCTCTTGGAGAAGGAGCATCATGGGGGAATGAATGAGATGAATTTTGTCATCAGAAACAGTGAAGTTGATCTGGAGTCAGTAGCTAAGTTTCCACACACTTTGATGCACATTAAGTTGTATTGGAATTAAAGAGTAAAGGTCATGAATGCCTTGTCCAGTCATACGTATAGTCTGGTTATTGATTTTTTTCTTTTCTTTTCTGAGGAGGTTGCCTGACAGACACTCATTAACTCTCCCTTCCTACTGTACATCCAATCTGCCCTACTAATGGGTGCACTGCTGGCCATATACTTGCAGAATGGAAGACATCAAATCCCCCCTCCTTCCAAAACTGGCTACATGAACTTGTTTCAGTTATACATATGGAGAAATTACAATTCAATGGACCATCTTGTCAAAATAAATGCAATGACTCCTGGGCCCCTGTGATGACATATCTGGGTTGCAACGACCAATGAATCAGTTTGGTCTCGTGTTAGTTGAATCAATTTTTTTTCTCTCTTCTGTTCTTGTTTCTTCTGTTCTATGTCCTGTTTGTTTCTGTGGATTGATACCTGACCATGCTGTTGCTGGAGTCAGCTGTTAACAACAGTCTTACTATCTATGAGTGGTCAAGATAGACCCATATTCATATAATGACTATGTATGCTTCTCTCCCCAGATGAGTGGATGTGTGTGTGAATGACGATATTTTTTTTTGTCTGTTTATGTAGCATTTATAAATACCTATAAATATCCTATAAATATCTAGGTGTACACCTGGATAATAAGTTGGACTGGTCCCTTAACACTGATGCACTCTACAAAAAGGGGCAGAGCCACCTCTATTTCCTAAGAAAGCTCAGATCACTAAACATCTGTAGTAAGATGCTGCAGATGTTCTATCAGTCTGTGGTGGCAAGTGTTTTATTTTATGCTGCAGTCTGCTGGGGAGGAAGTTTGGGGAAAAGCAGGCAAAATGGCTGGATAAACTTGTTAAGAAAGCTGGCTCTGTGATCGGAGTAAAGATGGACTCTCTGGGGAAAGTGGTGGAGAGATACACAATGAGGATGATGGAGGCCATCCTGAACAACACAGATCATCCACTTCATAACACCTTGATGGAACAAAGAAGCAGCAGTGGTGGACGGCTCCTCTCTCTTCGTACCAGGACAGAGAGATACAGAAGATCTTTTATACCCACAGCCATCAGGCTTTTTAATTCTTCTGCAAATGGTAGATGAGCTGACAGACAAATGAATTTCCCTTTGGGATGAATAAAGTAATTATTTTCTATTCTATTCTATTCTATTCTATTCTATTTAGCTATCTTCATCTAAATGGTGTTTCCACGCTGCCATCTTCTGATGATAGCTTAGTATGTCACAGTCAGTTGGCACATGAACACCATTATAACTTGTGCAATATTTACCATTGTTGGTAGATGTAATCCATGTTTGCTAAAAAGCTGAATGAAATTGGCTTGCGGTCAAATGGCTCAGTTATTTCCATGTAACATCACATTTGGCTTGTGCACATTCAGTTTTGCGATTTAGTGCAAAAATGATTGGAAACACCTTAAAAAGCAAGAAACATATTTGTGTGACGTCAGTATGCACAGAGTTTTATTCAATTTAAAGCTCTTATTTGGAAACACTCACCAGCTTTATACACATTAATTTTTTTAGCGATCTTCAGATAATTAGATTGACAAGTGGATGGAAACATAGCAGAAAAGTGTCATTCTGACAGCTCATTCTCTGTGAAATGAGCTTGTTCTCCACAGCAATCACACATGTGTCTCTGCTGCAGAAACACACAGTTAACAATAACTCTGCCTTTGCCAGACTTTCTGAAAACGCAACCCCAGCCCATGAAGATCTGAGCTCAGGGAGGGCTGGGACATTCACCTGCTGCTGCGTCTGTGCTGTCAGGACAGGATTAGGGTGAACTTAGTCCACGATCTAAGGTTTGGAAGGCTTGGTATTTCAGTGTGAGAATTGCCAAGGTCAAACGGCATCAGTTTCAGGCTGCCACCAGTATGAGAATGAGAGACAGTGTCAAACCTCAACCATCTCCTGATGCACACACCCTCTCCTATTTCACAGGTCATCACTTCTCTGCTGAGGGATACCACACACTGTAACATTTGCATTGGTTTACACCGACCGTGGAGTGAGTAGTACCCCCAGTCTGACTGAGGAGGACTCTGGTCCACGGAGGAAACATCAAGAACCCGGTGCAGGATCTGCACAGCAGCAAGCTGTACTGGTCATAACACTCAAGGAACATTTTCAATAAGTTCATTCATCAGACTGTTCTAGATGTCACTGTGTTTTTAAAAGCACTAACAAACAAAGTCTTTCCCTGCTTTAATGACAAATGATCTCCATCTGTATTGTGTTAGATAGTGATGTGTTATGTCAGTGAGGCAGAAACATCAACAAACAGTTGTTGTAATAGATGACTATTTACCTATATATCTCTTTATAATTGTGAGTAATTTTAAAAGAATAAATATTTGCAGACGTTGACACAGTATGGAGTGAGGTTGAACCAGACACCGCAGAAACATTGTGGAGGTGTGATTACATTATGTATTTCCATTGTTTGACTTGTCTCTTTTACATGTGTCAGGGGAGCTACAAAATAAAACCTCTGTGTATTGTCCAAGTTCATCAGCTCTGAGCCTCTTTCCCAGGGGTGTCAAACTTACTTTAATTCAGGGGCCACATACAGCACAATTTGATCTCAAGTGGGCCAGACCAATAATATAATAGATTAACCTAATAACCTATAAATAACGAGAACGTAAAAATGTTTTACCTTTGTTTTAGTGCAAAGTACATTGTTAAGATGTTTTACAAAACATAATACGCACAACTTGAAATTTCTTGAGAAAAATACATGCAGTTTCAACAAAATTATGCCTCTTCTGTCTAATTATTCTGTATTATTTTCACACTTTGCCAATTCATCCCGTGGGCCGGATTGGACCCTCTGGTGGGCTGGTTTTGGCCTGCGGGCCGCATGTTTGACACCCCTGCTCTTTCCTAACCGGCTGACTGTTTTCTAAGTGATCCAATGACATGCTGAGTCCAGGTGGGTGGGGTTTGAAGCATGGCTGTTGTGATATCACAAAGTTACAGGAACTCCTGGTTCTAAGGCTCAGTTTGTGAATACAGGCTGTGGTCATTTCTCTGTGGACTGAAACTTTGTAACTATTTGACACTAGTATTAATAAAGCCAATTTATAATGAAATAAGGAACGTGGAAATCAGCATTTAACTACATGAGATCTTTAAAAATGGACATCATAATAGCTGAAACTGGACAAACTGACACCAGCAGGTGGTCAGCCACGTTCTGGGAGGTTCAGTTTACCTGTGAATTCCCACGGTGTCGTGTTAAAGTAGAATCCTGATCTGTTCTTTCTTTTCCTTGTTCCCTCTTTTCTTGATGTTGTTGTTTTTCCTCACTTATAATACATCATTAGTCATTAGTTTCAGCAGTTTGAGCTGAAGCAGTCAAAGTGATGTACAGTCACTGTTACTGGGACTGGTGGAAGAAAAGTAATGGTTTAATTAAAAATGAATAATTACTGGA
>OMNW01035541.1:39304-50464 GCA_900303245.1 Selene dorsalis | reverse complement strand
ATTCTAATAACAAAAGACAGGCAATCATAATTTTCATTTACCGTGTACATATGTGGTCGACTCATAATCACACAGTGACCATTGAGTGATCAGAGTAGCTTTTTTTGGTTTTTTTGTGGTCCACAGTTATATGTACTTTTGACCTGACCGACTTTTGCAGTTATTCACACTATTCTTTTAATTGACAGGGACAAAAATTTTCAGAGAAGTTTGACATATTACAAACTCTCACCCTAAATATCTTATTCACTTATGCAACCCCCCACCTAGATGCACCCAGCTGCTTAATGCGCAGTACTGATTCCATAATCAATGAAAGACACATTAATTGACAAATTCCACCAGGACATGTTAAAAATTTCATGAAAAGTTTTATTTATTTATGTATCTATTTTTTTTTTTTTAACACCATCATGTAGCAGCGGACAACATCAAACACTTAAATTATAAACACAAACTTTTTTCGTACCTCCTTCTTATTTAGCCTAAAAGACTTACCAGTGTTGTTAGGCTAGTGGTTCTCTCCTGTAATTTCACTGCAACTGATGTTACAAAATATGCTATGATTTGGTAGCTGTGAGGTCAGATGGTGACTGGCTTCCCTTGATATAAACCTGACTGTCACACCCTCCATGTGTATCCCTGTTTAGTTTGTGTATATATATACATATATACATACATATTTATGTATGTATGTATACTGTTCCACTCACCAGTTGCCAGTTTGACTCGTCTTCCCCCTGTGTGTTTTTTCCTCTGTTTTCTGGTTCTTGTGAGTTCTTGGATTTGTCTTCTTTTTTGAGTTGTTTTTGTTGAATTTTATCATTTCTGTTGTACCTTGTGCCTTGGTCCTTTGGTATTGTGGACTTGGGCCGGTTTTCTGTTTAGAGGTTTACCCCCCTTGCCCTCAACAAATTACCTTGATTACACCCGTTTGTTTTTGGAGTGGTGCATTACTCCCTCAAAATGTGTCTGTGAATTAGGAAGTGGCATGATGGCAAATTCACCTTTTTTTTCTTTTTCTATTTTTTTTTGTTAAATCAAGGTATGCAAACTCAAAGATGTGACATTAGTCTACAGAAGGTGTTTATAGCTCATGGCCACCATACCTTCACCACCAGTTAATAAGGCACTGTTTATATAAATGGGAAAGTGGTGTTTCTCTTGGCATGTTCAAATGAGGTTTATATAAAAAGGATAAAGTTTTCATCTGAAGTATTGAAATGACGTGGCCCTTGCTCCTGAATATTCAATATTTATATTTGATAGTTTCACTTATTCAGTCAAAAGCATGCCATTCAGTGTTGAGTGCCAATAGCACATCTATGTTTTTTTTTATTATAAAGTGTGTATACGTTATCAGTAATCGCCATTAACTTCGGGGTCACTGTGTGATTTTGGATTTTAGCCTGTAATTAATGTTGAAGTAAAGGTTTGTCATAAGTTTAATGTTTTCATCATTCTGTGTAAAGCAGTGTCTCTGATACTGACAGTACCACTGTATCAATAACAGTGTTTGCATTTTATTTATATTTCAGTTCACGGTTAAAGGAGCTGTATGTAGGAAATGTATGGCAAGTAATCATAAAATCACCCAATATGTCACCAGAGACAAAGGAATCATGTTAATTTGAAATCCTGATCTAACTGACAACAATAGTACAGCCAGAATATTCACATTTAAAAAATTTATTTGCAGCATGCAAATCATGTTTATGTTTTGTGTTATGGCCTATTGCACCACCACCACTATTTCCCAATCACAAAGTCAGTGGCATGTCGGGCCCCCAGTTTGCCAGTTCCCACTGAGCTGCTCGTGTCATCTATTCTGCGGTAACACGTCTCATATGTTGGCTCATCTACGGCCTGAAGAACTTGCACTAAGGCTCCTGTAAATGGAAGGTAATAGTGTGTGTGTCAGCGTGTGTCAGCGCTGAACACATACACACACACAGAGACACAGGCGGGGCGTAGCGTCAGAGCCGTTAAGTGAAACAATAACCTGCAGATCACCTGAGTTGATGTGAACTCCGCTTGTAGTTACTGCGAGTAAAAAGTTAAATATTCATCAGCAACCTGTTCAACCTACAGAGACATGAACATGTAGGAGAGATTTTACTATGATAACAGATGTAGATGTGCTGCTGCTTCATCGTCTCACTGCAGGTAGTAACTAATGCAATCTAACATATTACAGAGAGGCACGATCATCTTTACTTTGAGACTGCAGAGACTGCGGCCCTCATTTATCAAGCATGCTTACACCAAAAAAATGGGTGTACGCCAAATCTCCCGCAAGGACTGGCATTCATCAGTCTGAACATGAGTGTAGGGTATGCAAAAATCTCACGCCAGGTCTGAGCAGGTGTATCCACATTTGTACCAGCGAAGAACATGCAGGAGTCATGACGGAGGCTGTGTTGGCTCATTATTAATAGATGATACTGATGCAGCCATGCAGACTTCATGTTGTTGCTGTTCTCATTAATACAATAAATAAATACGAGTACACAGCTACATGTTCATCAAGTCCGTGTTGAAAACTTAACCCCACTTTTATTTTCAGCAACTGAGCTGAATTCAAAGCCACAAGTAGACAGAAATATACGGTGCGATAGGACAGATGCTCTTTAATCAGCTGAGTAAACAGAAATAGTCATGACCGACCTATAATTGTTAGAGCGGTAGCTACACATCACAGACAGAAACTTCCTCCAGTGAGAAGATCTCCTGCAGGAGAGTGATGAACAGCTGCTCAGTCTCTTTCTCTGCCGGGCACCGGAGCTCCGGCTGAGGAGGGAAACGAGCCGTGTCGTAAAGTGGGCAGGACAAGGCCTCTAAAGCAGGAATATATCGGGGCGTAACATTTAAATTATGATTGTTTTCAGCCACCAGATTTATCAACACCACGCCAGTTTTACACCGAAGTCAGCAACGTACACGCTTTTCGTAAATCGCACGTGACACCTGGCACACGCTGATATTTACACCAGGATCTACACCAAATCCTATGCAAGTCTGATAAATGAGGGCCAGTGTGAGTGAGTTTCGGGGTACCATAGCCACAAAGCTGGAGTAGGGCAGAGGTTGGCATGTGACTATCTGGCAACTTCAAGTCTGGGGGCGTGGGGGAGGGGAAACAACATGCTGCAGCATTTTGAAATTGACTGCAGCAATAGTTTTGGCCACAATCCCACATACACCTTTAATACACCTTTTGTATTTTCTTTAATTGGCCATAGATTTTTCCATGTGCTGTCACACAAAGTGTTTTACAAGGCACAGACAATAAAAAAGAAAAGAATGCCAACCCAGTAGGTGAAGCATATATATATTTATTTTGTGACTTGCATGGTAAAGTACATTTTGTCACTTTCTGGATTCTACAGAGTGGCTGCTATGATTAATGACTTACTAAGATATGATCTTCAAGTGGGCTTCAAGTGTGCAACCACACCACACCACACCACACCACAAGACTTCAACATTTCCCTCATGACTCATTTCATAGTTGGATAAGGATATCTGTGCCACTATTTGTCTGGCATCATCTCCGCTAATTCAAAAACCTACAAAGTGATTAATTGCATTCATTACATACAGACTTCATACAGTGAGGATGTGATCACTTTGTTAAATACAAAGCTCCCTGCTGTTGTGTTCTTCCAAAAATTCACATTCCTGATGTGTTTCCATCTATTTCGAGCTACAAGATACAAAATGTTGATAAAAGAGAGACATTAAACCCACAGATTTACTCTGTATTTCTGGTATCTGTTACGACAATCATGGGATCTGCATACCCCACGTTCACTATCTCCACCCACCTTCTCCATCGCCGTCAAAACAGCAAGGTCTCATCGCCTGCTTTATTTCACACTTCACTTGACATATTCTTCACTGAGCAGGACCTCCAACTCATCAGAACTTCACACCAGCTGCAGTGATGTTATGCAAATGTTTTCTATGGTCTATGAAAAGTGGAGAGGAGGGGAAAACATATTTGAGTAGAAGCCCCATCTGCTGCTACTCAAACTTCTTTTTATTTATATAGCACCTTTCATATATATAGAATGCAACATAAAGTGCTTTACAGGTAAAAAAAAGAAAGAAAAGAAAAGACCCAACCCCTGCCACACACACATGCACAACCACTCACTCACTCAGGCGTGCGCACACAAACGCAAACTCGCACTTGTTAGAATAGGGTAGGGGATATGGCTGGTGAGGATCCTGGTGAGGAAAGCATTAATTGGGGAGCCATCCATGCTGGGAAGTTTTGCAGAGCCACAGCCACAGGGCGTGCCACCACAGGGACCGCAGATGTAGGAGCCCACTCCACAGTGTGGTGCCCCGCCATCCATCCAAGGCAGGGCGGCCCCCAGGGCGACATCCCCTGGCGTGGAGGGCCTCACATGAGGAAGACACTGGAGCTAGAAGGTAACAGAAAATAGGGTAAAATCAACCTAAAGAGTAGTTAAGAGTGGTTAGGATCAACACTAAAATAAATTTAGGCATAGAATAATACTCTTAAGACTGTATCCTAAACAGCCCTAAAAGCAACGTATACACCACAAATAACCAGTAAAAAGGGGTATGTAAGAAGAATTAAAAGAAAATCAATTAAAAGCCAGATTTAAAAGGTGCGTCTTGAGCCTACTTTTAAAAGCATCAACAGACTCTGCGGCCCGGAGGCTCTGCTGCTGCAGTAGTTTTCTTTTAAAGGGCAAACTGTTTCTTATGAAACATCTTTAGCTAAGTGGATGAGAATTTATGTAGAGAAAAATACCAAAAGGGTAAAAAAAGGTGAAGTGGAAAACAAAGAAGTTGACTCACAACCCTAGAAATAAGGTATATCTGTATGACTCTGTATAGAAGCAGCTGAATTATTGATGCTTCTTTGTGGAAATACTGCCACTTGTCCCTGATAGTGAACTCAGTTTCACCCCAATGTCACCTCTGGTGCCCTGCTTTAAGTTCAACCCCACCACACTTTTAAACACTGCACGCATCAATAAAATATTGACAGTAAGAGCAAAATGGCACGGTTGAATATTTATAGGCCGACTGCTCGGACGCGGTGCGATGTCAACATTGTCTCAGGTAGAGGCGATGAAGACTCAAGGGGCTGAGGCTTCCAGATATTCCTGCTTGAAAACATGTTTCAGAGGAAGATTTTTATCACCCCTGACTCGATACTGCACATATATAAATGTCACTCCTCCTCCATGTTCTGCAGCATCATGTCAATTTAACAGTGACAGTTTAGGTCTGTCCTTTGCTCCCAGTAGATATAGGGCTGCTGGTTAGCTGTGCTTCTTTAATGCTCTGAGACACTTGGCACTGGACTGATCTGATCCTCTTTATGCCCTTGATATCCAGACAGCGGGAAATGAGAGTAAATTGAATCAGCATTGTGAGTGACAGAAGCATTATGGTCTGTGGGTTGGACGTCAGGAGCCAAACTCCCAACAGCAAAGAAGAAACAAGATAAATCACAGGGGCCTGGTAACTCCTAAGTGTTAGAGTATATAGTAAAAAGACATGTAAACCAACACATACGCATCATTTGGATATGACTTCAAACAACACCCACATTTTATAACAAAGTCAAAACAAACATATACACACCATAATTCATGCTTTGATATTCATCAATGGAAAACATCTTCACATTAACATAGAGATAATACAGACAGATACATAGAGAGCTAATCCTTATAATGTTAGATTCAGAGGCTTTTTCTCCAGCACCGACAGCGATCCATCTAATGATAATAATATAATAATAGGCGCCTTTCAAAACATACAAGGTCACCTTACAGGGCACAGTTAAAAACAAAACAAAAACAATATTGAATATAGATAAATTTGTTTCCAAATGCTTGCTCACAGCAAAAGCTGTTGATATTATGAAGAGGAGAGTAGACCTGCATTACTTTGAGATAACCTGTAACCTGTGAACTTCTTTTCTATGATGACCCAATGAGGTGTTATGACATATTTATCAGTAGCTTGTTCATTTTTTATTGAAGACCCTTCAGACCTTCTGTACATTTTCATTCGACTTCCTCTTATTTATTGATTTATTTATTTATTTATTTTTTAAATAACATTGTGCAATGTGTCTCTTGAATTTCTCCACCATTAAAAAACCTCTCATCATTACCCACCATTTGTTTTCACCGGGGCTGTTAACATTTATACAGCATTCATTCACACTCATTATTTTTTTTCTTAACTATTTCAATTTATATATTTTTTTGTATATTTGTTGGGAATAAAACATGTAGACATGTACAAGAGTGTGAATGGCAAGAAAAAACTAAATCTAGATTTGGGTTATTTCAACAACTTCCTGCCAGTTCCAGGATAAATCCACATACAGTTGCCTGGTGTATCTTTAAAGCTCATTTAAATGTGTAAACTTTAAAACATTTCCATTTAGATTAGACTGATATGTAAGAGTAAACACTTGGCTAAAAAAAAAAAAAACACAGAGGGGGAGAAGCAGCTAGGGGATATAATCCAAAGGTCAGCTATTAATTCAGTTCTCCCCAGGGACACAACTGCCAAGGTCATTCAGCACCATGGCCTTGAGTATTTCTCACCTCTGAATCAAATGACACTGTGTCACCTTACATCGGGATGTGATGGCTTTTATTTTCTCAAAAGCTCCAACCAGCTGTCAGAATCCACACTCTCAGTAAAGCGGCTCAATCCTGCACCTTTTCCAGAAGCTGGATACAAGAGCATGAAAATGGATTCACGTGTTCAATGGTAATTCGTGCTCTCCTGGGATGTTGTTGGTGGGTATTGTTTGGGCTTTGTTTACTTTAAGATTTTAATAAAAAAGAGTGGCTCTCCTCTTTCTTACTAGTTGGTAACCCCCCCAAACACACATTTCTCTCACCTCACTCTCCCAGTCTAATTCTCTGGATACTGTGACTATGAACAAAAACATTTTAGCAGCTAGGAAGAAATATACAGGTTTTATATTCTAGCTGTGGATAACCTTGTAACTCCATGGGAAAAAAAAACAAAACACTTCAGTTTACAGTCCCATTTCACCTCGGTATCTGAAGGGATATTTCTCACTGATGCATGCCCATCATTCACCAAACATACAAATAACTTTACAGATGCACTTGCCAGAATAAAGGTGTAATAATGGTGACCATAAGGTTGTGTTTGTGTGGCTGTTGTGATGAAATGCAGTGACCCAGCATTAACTTTACCCTGTGGTGGGATTTACCCTCTTGAAG
Source organism: Selene dorsalis (assembly GCA_900303245.1). Classification (NCBI taxonomy): domain Eukaryota; kingdom Metazoa; phylum Chordata; class Actinopteri; order Carangiformes; family Carangidae; genus Selene; species Selene dorsalis. The sequence continues at coordinate 43,199 of OMNW01035541.1, read as the reverse complement.
GTTAACCTGGATATTTTTTCGACGTGTCTTTGGGTGTGAAAAGATTGACAGGGATAAAAAAAAAATCTATCCAGTATGATGGTATACCCTGCATCTGCTGAACAGCTGCTGCTATGTAAAACAAATGGGCATTGAGTCCCTGCTGTGGATGGAAAAATGCATGCTGTGATGAGGAAAACAACTCTCAACTTAGCAGCTTGTTGCTCAAGGGCCAAGATGCTTTGACCTGAGTGGTGGAGACCAAAACAGGAGAGACAGAACAGTAAAAATGTGATGTAAGAGCCTCGAGAAAGTGAGATGGACATAATTACATGAGCTTAATGAATTAATGAATTAAAAGGACAGTTCCAGTCAAATTCAACCTGGGGCTATAGTTTCCTAATATTTAGGTCTAAAATAATGCATGTGAGGATTTTCTTTTTAATTGCTCCTGTTCCTGTTGTCCGTCTGCTCCTGTTGCTCCAGTAGTTCTGTCTGTCCCCATAATGGGAGCAGATGGATCTTAGGCTGTTTAGACTGTTTACATCCCACAAAACCACATTTTATTTTCACAGACAACGTCAGATGGCTACTCAAACATACACTGAGGGTCTTTTTTTTACCTCAAGAAAGTGGACATGTTTGTAAATGGAGCTGTAATACAAAGTCTTGCTAAGTCTCATGAGGTCTCGCGCGATAGTCAAGTTGGCGCACTCAGAGTGTTTACAGGTAGAATAAACAACAGCCAGATTTACTCTTACTGCTACGAAAACGTTGTGCCTCCGAGTCGATATTCCCATGCTGATAAGACAAACGGGAGCGCTTCAGACTACCTGTAAACATACTAAGCATGTCAACTTCACTCTTTCGTGCGACTTTGCGATACTTTGTATTACAGCTCCGTTTACAATCATATCTGCTTTCTTGAAGTAAACAAACCCCTCGGTGTATGTTTTAATAGCCATCTGACGTTATCTGTGAAAATAAAATGTGGTTTTGTGGGATGTAAATAGCCTAAACAGCCTAAGATCCATCCGCTCCCATTATACGCTGCTGTGGCGATGCGGGGACAGACAGAACTACTGCATAATAGGAGCAATTAAAAAGAAAATCTTCACATTCATTCTTTTAGATCTAAAATATTAGGAAACGATAGCCCCAGGTTGAATTTGCCTGGAATTGTCCTTTAAGTTGAACGTCGAATTTTTATGTTGACTTTGTATTGTGCCATTTGAAAATAAGTTGCTTGTGTTACTATGTGACATAAGGGGGAAATTTGTACTGTATGCATCACATCTCTCGATATAATCATCCACAGAACACAGAACCCTTAATAGACTTGTTATTTCTCAGTGTGCTTGGCATTATTGTTGTGTGACATTATCTTGTTGTGTGCCGTTAAGCTCTCAAAAGTTGATTTGTCAACACATTGTAATGTGCTAAGTATAAAAACATGAAGCCTGAGAGGACATGTATGAAAATAATAGAGGGCTTAGGGGGGCATTAACTCACCCATCTATTAATTGCACTGACTGTTGTCTGCAGCCCGCCATTATGAAAGAGAGATGTGGTGCACAGCCAGACGGCAACAAAGACACTCAATAGAGTGCATTAGTTTAAAAAAAGAAAAAAGGCAAGCAGTAGAATTCAGCATGATACTTAGAAAGCACTTGAATTTCATCTCATGCCTTTTGACAGCATCACACGCAGGAAAAATCAAGTGATGGTATCTAAATCCTTTTATTAGCGGTTGATATATAGTGGCAAACCAGGCAACAGGGGTTACACAGCTCTCTGTCAGGGCGACGTTCTTATGAGAAATTCATGCTGAATTTAATCTATTATTCACTATTTACATAATTGATCAGATTGTCCACAGGCCATATTAATAGGAAGTGACAGTTCTTGTGATGAGATGCTTTTGAGGGCAATGTGGTAGGTTCAGGAAGCCAAGCAGTTGATTTGCCATTGATTTAATGGCCCCCATTTTTTGTCTCCCGTGGCCCCATAGTCGGATGGCGATGAGACCATTGGAGGGTCCTAATGAGCAAATTGAGTTAGGTAAATCACCACCTGTACCCCACCAAACAAGATGAGTTCAGGCTCAGAGGAGGAGAGCTCTGGCATCGTTTGTCTTCCTCCCTCAGTTTCCGTGGGATAACTGGAATTAAATGGGCCATATTTATCATCAGTGACAAATGTAAGGGATATGGTCTACCTGTCACAGCAGGGAGACACTTTGATAAAGTCAAAGCAAACAAATAATACGCTTTAGCCTTGCTCCGACTGACAGTGATTCACATTTGCAGATTAACAATCCATGACAAAGAAAGCGGGTACACATATCACCGTTGCCAAGAAAGCTCAATAAACCTGTAATGATTTAATTCAGTTTATCATCCTCTCTTTGTTCATGTCATACCTCATCCTTGTCCAGGGCCTGTGGCCTGCATGGGCCTTTAGCTGCAGTCAAATCAAAGTCAAAAAGCTTTGCAAATATTGCAGTGTTTTTTTGTTTGTTTGCTTTTTTTTGTTTTTTGTCTTTACCCTATATTTTGCCCTGAGTAAAAAGGCACAGATGTGGACAAGGGAGCAATATGTAACAGCCATGATCCTAAACTGGTGTCCAAGCTGCTGGTGGAAGAGGGAGACCATTGATGGCTAATTAGCGCAGGCAGCTGTCAGAACAGTAATGGCAGAGATTTGAAAGTTTTGATACGACGGTTATATTTATGCTTTCACAGCTCACTTTGTTCTCTCAGGGATTATTGGGTTGCTGAGGATGGCGCTGGAGAGGAGGGAGAGGGGAACATCAGATTTCTGATTCCCGCGCTGGATGTGACCACATTAATTATAGATCCCGCGAAGCGACGGTTACATTCATATGGCATATTTTTAGAATATGAGAGGCCGATTTAGTTCCTTAATCAAGACGACAGGTGTCAGCTGGCTTCAGGAAAAAAAGATACTGAAAGCTGCTTAAAGTTGTCAGAGGGTGACATTTCTAGCAGGCTGAGGTGTTAAGTGCATATTTGTGAAATGTTGTGTGAGGCTAAAGGTACAGGTGGCCTTAACATACTCTGGGGTTCAAGGTCCTATAATGTAAAACCATGTATGTTATAGGGTACAATCTATAGACCTCTCCATGTCTCATGAGCCAGGATGGACAGAAATCTGAAAATGTACTTTGAATAACTCTTTGACAACATTAAAGTATCAGAAATTCTCTAAATACTCATGTGTTCTATGTAGTGAAGGAACTATGGCAAACTACATCCCCCAACCCAGTTTCCATCAAAACAAGATAGTAATCACTGAACAATGAAAAGCTCAAGAATATCATTTCAACTGTGTTTTCTTAATGTCTTAAATGATGATAAATCCAGCTGCGTGGACAAGCATCATCAAACACAAGGCAAGTCTGGTTGCTCTCCTTTCTGTTACTGAAAATGTTGATCAACTTGTCTCCGCCTGTCAAGTCACATCTGTTCTATGTCTGCGGAAAGAATTGAAATCTGAGATAAATTGGAATTTATTGTGAACGGAAAGAATGGACCTAGACCCTGGCAGGAAGTGGATCGTTGTAGCAAGTGGTCTGTCACCTTGATCTACTGTAACAAACTGAGGTCATGACCTTACTTTGTCAGACACGATTATCTTCGGCGCTGTACAGATTCAGTTGATGTAAATGACACTTGATGGTAATGAGAAACAGAGCCTCATGACTGGAGATGGTTGGGCATCCTCAGGTGAGGAAGTGAAGAGAGCGGAAGTGAATAACGTCATTATCCCAGTGCTGAAATGACAGTGGGGGGTAGGGGGTAATGTTTCCCCCATTATAACACTGTTAACATTACTGACAGTAAAATGAGCCGTTACTCGGTGTTGTTACTGTACTTGGTGGGGGGGGGGGGGG
>OMNW01035541.1:9949-39284 GCA_900303245.1 Selene dorsalis | reverse complement strand
GGGGGGGGGGGGGTAGTTGACCACCACCTGTAATTTGCATTATTGTGGAGGAACAGCTTTTGCCTGGCCTTTATTGTAGAGGTGGTGTGTTGCAGCAGCTCAGTCTGGACATCTGCAGTGTGCCGCTGGAGAGGTGTTTTAAATCAGTTTGCTGTTGCTATTTGTAAGAGATAACTGACCACTGTTTGAACTAAAAGATGCACAAAACACTAATTACTTAACTAATTACTGTGGCCTGACAAGAAAAAAACATTTAAAAGCATGTGTTTACTGATAATAAAACGTCGGCATGCTTCTGCACCAGTGATAACCAGAGCCATGGGGCATGTTGAGTTCGGGTTGTCCATCCATCTGTAGGTGATATTCCTAGTTTGGGTTTGGGATATCCTAGAAATGCCTTCAAATGATCACAAATTCACCTGAATTTAAAGATGATTTGATTTCATGTGGTCAAAGGTTAAGGTTGTGGTGATATCACAGATTACAGGTTTGACCCTATAGACATAATATCTCAGTAACACCTTAAGGGATTTTCCTCTGAAAATGTACGAATGTCCACTTGGACTCAAAGGTGAATTGATTGGGTTTAGGTGGTTAAAGGTCACAAGCAGCACAGGTCAGAAGCAAAACAAACCTCCTTCACAACTGACATCAGTTTTAGCATTAACAAAAGTAATATTTGCACCAACCGTGTGCATCTCCTGCTGTTTGCCAGCTGTACAAGATCAGAGCTCAAGCTAACACTCTTCACTCTGGGTAACAAGCTAATGTACAAAATCCTTCTGTTTTCTTAAAATATACCGAACACAAGATTTGATTTTCATTTTTTGTTCAGTCACAAAGAATCTTAAAAAGACACAATGCATTTTCAATCCAAAGTAAAACATTTGTCAAAGTGATCGCCCAAGCATTGATCATAGAGCCTTACAAACACATTCAACAGCCACAAACATGCAGTAGCAGTGGAAGTACACTGACGTGAAATCCAGAGCTGTGAGTGAGGGCTAATAATTTACAGATAATAAACATTTTGAACACACTTCTTATATGTATCATGCAGTTTAAGGCACAAAACAACTTGTCACGTTTCTCTCCTGTAAGCTATCAGACATTAGGTTTGTTCTCTTCTTCATGGGTGTCCACCACTCTCTGATGATGGAGGTCAGAAACCGAAACACTAGTGTCAAACTCTGAGGTGGTTAATTGTCTACCCCACATTATTTACAGTTGCTGGAAAAAGGTCTGACTGAGGACAGAGGGTGACAACATTGTGCTCAGTTTTGTTTTCAGTCAGCGTGTCTCTTGAAAGCTGTTATCAGTGATTTTAGAGCACTTATGGCAGTCTCTGAGTGCTCCTGAGTGCTTCTGACTGCTTCCCAAGCACAGACATCCTTTATTTGCTTGAGTACTGAGCCCTTTCTTTTTCTTTTTCTTTTTTTTCTTTTGCTTAGAGGAGGTTAAATTCAGCTCACCTTTTCAAGGTGCTGCTCCATACAGCTGCAGTCTGGAATTCAAGGTGAAAAGATTTTTAGTGCCTATGCTTTAAACAGACATTATAATTGCTTCTAATACAGTATTACATTGACTTCATGAATCTCTTTGGAGCCTCTGGTGACCCCATCCCTGGCTTTGGACAAAATAGACCACCTTCATGGCAGCACAATGGGGCAGTGGTTAGCACTGATAAGTGGTGACTCTAAATGACCTGCAGGTGTGAATGTGAATATGGAGGTTGTTTGTCTCTTTAAGTTGGCCCTGTGATAGACTGGTGAACTGTCCGGGTGTGCTCCGCCCTTGCCCCGTGTCAGCTGGTCCACCTCCTTCACGACCTTGCACTGATAAGCCAATAGATGGGTGGATACCTACACGTGCTCATCCCAACCTTGGGTCCAGACCCACCAATAGGCCGCAAAGGTATCGCAAGGGGGCTGAAAATGTATTTGCAAAAAAGTACAGCACTGGTGACTGAAATTATTTAAATAATGTAATGTAATGTAAAAAAATGTATTTATTTTTTTTGCTTTTTACTTCTCCGCTATCTCTGATTGTGTGATAACTGATGACATCCATGGCAAAAACTGGGGTATCATAATGGACAATTAAGAAAAACAAGAGTCAAAAGACAGATGGTGCATCAACAAGTGATCTCTCCACTGTCAAACAAAGAATACTGAGCTTTCCATGATTTCTGCTCAGTCTTGAATGTTTGATAGCTATCATTATCATTAAATAAAAGCTGTTCAGAGGAAGCATCATGTGGTCATTTATCATCATGGGGTCATATGTGGGCTTCCAACCGAAAAAGTTGTGATTGCAGTACAATGATTGTGCTGATGGTAAAAGCTCTGAGGAACTTCTAGATAACCATCTTCCCAAAATAGTGAAGCATGACAACTGCATAGACAAATAAGTGAATCTACATGGTTAAGTATGGCTGTATTGAAGGGAAACATCTCCTGATTTTGATCCTTTTTACAAAACCTTCCATCACGGCTGTGACAGCGCCGCCTGATGATGAAGTGGTGAGATCTATTTGAAGAGGGTAAGGAGGTCCATTCAGATTACAATTTTTCCCCCTTTTACTCTGAAACTAATCACATATGCAGAGGCTGGAGTTTAAAGGAGGGTTAGCCAAGAATGATAGAAAGCATATAGAAGGGAAGAAAAGCCTTTGAACATAGTGGACGTTTATTATTTCTGGTATTATTACATTAAGAAATGCACACCTCTAAATACTGTATGTTTCATTGAGTATAGACACAATATGCTAAATTGGAAAGACTGACTATACTCAGCACTGGAATCCAAGCATATTATCTGAGTGGCACTAACAGTTTGTGCTGTTGCTATGCTATGCTATGCTCATGTAATTTACTGCTCAGCTAACTAAACTTTATGGAGCTGTTTATTAGATAAACAAGCATCAGCTGTGCATACTTGTTGCCAGCTCTCTCTTTCTATTCGTGGAGTATCCATTAGACAGAGCTGTGTGGCTAATGGAACTTACCTGTCTTCTGTGGATGCATTTTATGAGGCAGTGCTGAGGGACTCTCCCATTCTCCCGTGGTTTTTCAGCTACGATGAGGCCATTAGGACCTGGCAGAGAACACGATACATCCTAAGTGTAATTTGTTTAGTCCAGGGATTAAATTAACTCATCTAAGAGCTCATTTGCAAAGGAGAGGATAGAGTCCCACCCCGTCTCTGGTGCTTTCTGGTGTCACCTTGGGTGGAATTTCCTCTAAATGTGGTGCAAAATGATCAATACCCTGAGTAGTGTAAAATGGCAGGTGACATCCTCTGAAGGGGAGATGTGATAATGGATCCCACACCAGGTCTGATACCAGCAGCATGTCGGTATAGCCTCTTCCTCCGATCTCTCCTGCGGTCTGCGTGAGGTGTATTATATCAGCTGATTGTTTTCAATGTGACTTTGATTGATATCAGATCCATGCTGTTGTCTAGTTCACAGACCAGAAGCCGGCTCTGGTGGGGTATCAATTACCTGCGCCTTACCACATTACCTTTGCTGCTGCTACACTTTGATACATGCGATGGCACCACAATATGCCGCATCTGCTCCATCTGCCCATCCTGGATGTGTCATGTTCTGTAGATCAAAGAGAGTGAATGGAGTCATTCAATTCTGACAGATCAATCCACCCCTCAGGAATGTGTCGTACGGGTGTGACAGCTCAGCTGTTTCGCTATCATTTTTCATTTATTTTATATTTTGTCCTATTTTTCTTAACCACAAATGTAGGAAACTGGCACAGCTGAGCTTTGATTTGCTTCAGAACCATGATGGCAACAGTAAAGGCTGTGAGAGTATAATATGTGAAATATAAAGACTATCTAACACACATTTAATGGTTACAGGACACTTGAAGTCCATCACATTCAAAAAAAAAAAAAAAAAAGACCTTATTTTTTCCCTGAAGAGTCATTTGGCACCGCAGGGTAGAGGTGCTTTGACAGTGAAGCAGTCAGCATTCTGTATTTTGAATGAATGGCAGCATGGAGCTGGTTCCATGCTACGTCTGTGCAGAGCCTCTTTTCACCACACTGCTTTATCAGCCCAAAATCAAATGCTAATGTCCAGTGCCAAAGCAGGAAGTCTTGCCCTGTGCAGAAAGACAGGGTCATGGGTGGGTGTGCAGTGACTCGCACTCTGATGTTCATGTTGTATCATGGGCCTGCAGTTAAAATATCAATCTTTTTATTAGCAGTAACTTGTGGTGTAGCTGCAGAAAACAGAAAATGTCACAACACTGAAGTTTCAGTATCTCATCTTTCTCTGGTTTCCTGTCTGATCTTATCTTGTCATGTGATATGATGTTATGAAATGTTCTCTTTTTTTTTATAAATGCACTTTATGCAAGTCAAAGACAAATTTCTGCCTTTGCATACAAAAATAGACAATAAAATATTTTTATTCTGTTCTATCAATGTGTATGTGTGCAGAACAGCAATCTTTATGTGCCTTTTTAAAACGTACCAATATAATGCATCTTATATTTCCAGGCTGAATGATGATGATGATGGTTATGGTTGTATATCCAATTTGTGTAATGTACTGTAGCTGTTATATATATATATATACTATATACTATATAAGTTTTAGGCTTCAAATCTTTTGATTTTTACATATAAACCTTATGAGATTATAAAATGTGATGCATTGCTGTACATTAAACATTAAATCTACAGTAGCACACTCACCAGCAACAATATAAAAAATACAAATAAATAATATAACACCCACAGGACTGTTTCATATTCAGGTGTACCAAAACAACATACATACAAACACTCCATATGCTTGTATTGTCATCATGATTTTCTTTTGGACTCAACTGGTGTAGACACAGAGCACAGAAACAGGCAAACTCGCTACGGTTGGGCTGTGAGCTGGTTTTTATTTTCCCCAAAAGTTCTAAACACAAGGGGAGGGGGGTCTCCAGGGAGTGGGTGCAGCAAGGCTTGAGGTGTGAGGTACGATGCAGAAGGTGAAGTTCACGAGTCAATGGAAAAACAACAACAACAACAACAACAAAAACAAGAAAGCAGGAAACATGGGCTGGCAATCTATACAAGAAGTAAAGGTTAGCAACAAAGTCAACAATGAACTGAAAAACTGAACCTGAGCTAGAACACTGCACCACAGAGGTGAGCAGACCACCTGGTGAAGAAGAAGAAGCTGAGCCAGGCTTTTAACAGGTGGGTGAGTAGGTTTATGAGCTGCAGGTGTGGCAATGAGGAGAAACTCCACCCAGCTCCAACAAAGAAACATTGAAAAAGAAGGAAAAAAACAGACACACCTGGGAAGGAGGGAACAGGTGAGAACAAAGAGGAAACACTAGGATCCTAACACATGAAGATGGTCTCAGGCTTTTGGATCTGACTGTTGAGTATTTACATATATTTTCAGGTGTTGGTATAGATATATATCAACATAACATGTCAACATTAGAATACATACATGAACATGAACAAATTAATAATAATATGTGACTTTTTCCAGTTTCTAACAGGCTCCATGTACTGTAATTCTCATATGTTCTTATCTATGTCTACATATAGTATGTTACACACATGGAAATTCAGTATCTGTTTAGCTGACAATACATTTGGAATGCTGGATTGTAACTTGTTAGTGTGGCATTGTTTTAAAAATATCATGATATTATTAATGTCCTGTGATTTTTCACAGTTCTTTCAGTGTAAAATTCCCTCTTTGTGTTTTCAGCTCGTCGCACCACGATTCCAACAATTTACCTACAAAACTGAAGATGCCATTTGTAACTCATCTAACCGAGGCTGCTTGAGAGTCGTAGCTTCAGCTCAGCTCAGCCTTGGTTCCCATTGTGGCTGTGGTCATGTGGCAGGCGGCGAGCAGCTGCTGTAAAGAGTTTGAGAATTGTCAGCTAAGGTGGCAGCGGCAAAAAGACATTTCTGTAGACACAGTGTCTCTCTCCCTGACGCTGCCACCCGAGTCAGCGACAGGCCTGAAAACAATAGAGTCTATTCAACACTTGAGTTCATATCTTTTCCATCTGATTTTTTGCTTTGTTTTTCTTTGGGTATAAGTAGCTGCCGTTGAGAAGAGCATTTCGGGCTTCATGTGAATCAGCTCAGTTGAGATGAAAAAAGGCATTCATCAGTGGGGTTTTTCCTATTTCCTATCTTTCATATCACCTAATTCTTTCTGCTGGCTTCAGTTTTTAAAATAGTCCAGTGGTTATTAATAACATGTCACTGCTTCTTCTTCTTCTTCTTCTTTTTTTTAACTTAAAGCTGCAGCCTCAGTAATCCATTTTGTCCACTCGAAGCTGAGCCAGTGTTGAGTTGCGGTGAAGTAGCAGCGTAAAGAGAGAGGTGGAGGGGTCTCTCTTTATCACAGTGACTCTGTGGCAGTGGGTGGCCACAGCTCCCTGCATATTTTCTGCTACTTCTAAGGTTTTCATATTGCATGTAACCCCTGAGGTGCTTTGGCTAACACTGTCACAGGTTAACTGTTTGATGTAGTTAAGTTTGGCCCACATTTGAATCATGTCCTGCAGTAATTGTACTACAGTATGAGGCCCTAATAGTCTTCACTGTAAATGACTGCACTTCTATAGCCTAATGGTTTTCTACTTTTACATCAAAGTGCACCTCTCATTCATCCATCTACTCACACACGGTGGTTGAGCTGAAATTCACTGGAATGAGGACTCAAGCTCCTTGAACTGGTTTAAAGCTGCATGAGTTGGCAGCTGAAGGATTCATTCAACTTCCACTACCAAAATCTGAATTCCCCACACCCACATGTTTTATCTTTTTTATTTAATGTGTGCAGAGATAGACTTAAACATTAATTCCTTGATAAAAGTTTAATAAAAGACAGTGTTACCAACAGAAACAATAAGAATCTGATCAATAAAAAGCTGCTAAACTTGCGTGTAAAGGCAAACACTCAGTGCTGAACCTTTCTTTTTAAATTCCCCTGAGATAACGAGTGTTAGGATTTGGTGATATACTAATGAAAATGAAGTGAATCAGGCTTATACGTGGTAATGCACTCATCTGCCATCATAGGTGTGATACAAGTGATTAGTTTAAAAAAGGTACAAGCCTTTACAAGGTACTGTGTTAGTTGCTTTAAGATTACATGACTACTTTGTGGTACGTACTTAATACTTGTTGTTTTGGTTCATTATGATTTCACCTGCTTTAACTACAAATACATATTTATTCTTCTGTTTCCACAGGGTTGGAAAGTTGTATACAAATGAGAAACAACTGAAACCTGCTCATGAATAAAGGAATGTAAAGCATCCTGTGGTTTCTGTTGCTATCTGAATGGTTTTCTTCATAGGCAACAGTGAACGAATTGTGGAAATGAGGAACATTTAATTATTGTAAAGACAACAAACACACTGCATAATGATCAAAAAGAGAAAATCAGACAATTGTTCAGTGTTACAGTTGTGTTCACAGCATATGCCATTATGCATTACCAATGTAGCTACTTATATCTACAAACTCTTTACACCAATTAAGGCAACAACTGCACAACTGCTGCTTATTTACATTTGTGCAAAGCATGCCACATGTCTGTGCTGAAGTTAAGTTACACTTACCGATTCACTGGTTATACATGTTTAACCGTCACATACATGCATGTGCTCTTGCCAACTGAACAACATGTACTCACCCTGCCTCAATCTCACTGCAGACAAGTGTGCACAAGTGACAAATCATCCTAATACTATTCAGCTATCTGGAGGCAATCACAAAATGAGCATGCTGACCAAGCCAATATATTATTGCCAACCCTGTTTGGGTTCTTTTCATAAATATAAAAATGGAGGTTTTTTTCTGGTGCAGAATGTAAAAAGGGGGGAATGAACTAACTCAGGTATTAGGGTGCACAGATATCTCTGCATGTATAAATAAACAACCACGGTCAACAAAAACATGCTGTGATTCCTATCAACAGAAAATGCAGGCAATTTGTGTAGAGGCAGCCTTTTTTGTCAGCTCTATTTGCAAGATTTCCATACCCCCACCACTGCCATTCCCACAGCCCCCTCCCCACCCGCACCTCTCTCACACCGGCCAGCAGGAAATAGGCATTGAATGCTTTCTAGATGACTTCCTGAAAGAAATGAATCTCTCATGGAAAATGAGAACAATGAATAATGAAACGGTGAATGGGATGTGCCTGACCCATGCTATTCGTACAACCTGTGCTGTAGCAGAGAGCCATGTATGAAATTGAAGGTTGTGATCACAGGGCTGGAAAGAGCTGTGGGTAGGACCATTAGAGTGAGGGGAAACAAATAGGTTTTCTTGGTGCACATATAATCATTTGATTTGGGCGAGATGCAGACCAGAGACCTTCCGTCAGGATAAATCTTGCATTTTGCAACTGTAAGATGGATTTTACATTTTCCCTTCATTCATAACATCCTGCATTTCTTCTGGGAACCGTGGGATTTTCAATCACAGCCATCTGACAACTATTTTAGGGTTGCGTAGAATTGAAAAATTGATATAAAACTTAACCCCACTGGTATGGTGTATATCTGGAGTATAACTGAATGCAAAGTTCCTCGGGGAGGAATAATACAGTTGGAAGTGAAAAGACCATTTACACTGTGCACGGCCACTTTATGGCAAGAAAAGTGTCTTAACTGCATCATAACCCCACAGAGAAAATAATCCACCAATGACCGTGAACACAGCTGTATAGGGCCAGGGCCAAGAGGTATTCTGGGCTGTGAATGGCTGCTTCTCTGCCTCACATTTGCCTCAGCAGGATGGCCAAGGAAAGCAAGACAAAAAATGGTGCTCGCCGATTTTTTAAAAAAAGAGTCCGACCGCAGCCCTCCAGCTACTGCTGCAATCCTGACATGAAGGAGTCAGCTTGAGTACTTACAAATCTTTCTAATCCCTTTCAACATTGAGCAGCATTTGCCAGACCCCTGCTCCTCCAGGGTCTTAGAGCAAGAGAGAGAGAGAGAGAGAGAGAGAGAGAGTCTGTGTGAGTGTGTGTGCATAGGTCTGTTAGCAAGGGTAACTTAGGGTGTGCAAAGGACTTTTGAGAGTCACTAGGAGGAGAGATGAAGCACAGCGGCTGCTCAGTGTGAAGCTCCACACTGTGCCACTGTGCTGTAGAGCTATCATTTACCCTGTGTGTGTGTGTGTGTGTGGGGTGGGGGGGTCTTACTGCCTGTGCGTTACCAAAGTCTGTGAATGGCACAATCAAGTAATTACTGAAAACTGTCTTGGTCGTCAGTGTTTCAAGTTGCGCATTTTCATTGAAGTGAATGACTTCAGTGCTCGTTTGGCTGTGAATAATTGTATTGGATATTGTGTCAGGGTGCCTAACTGACACCCAGCACCGACAGGCGTTTTGGGTCATCGAACGCTGTTTACGAATCATTGATTTTCTTGTACAACAGTGAAAGATACAAGGCGAGGCTGTGCCTCATCATGGACATTCCTAGCGCAGCACCAGCAAACACAGGGGGGGCCACTGTGAAGTGTCACAACAGCCCAGTTATGTTTCTGTAATAAGTCAGTGTTGCCGGGACATTTGCAAGGCCCCCACCCCCTCACCCCAGGGAGGAGCAGCCGCTAATTCCACTGGAGTCACCAATTCCAATCTAGTTCACATCATTTTCATCTTGGAAATGTTGGAATGAGTAATCAGATGATTGATTGAAGAGAACTGCTATTCTGACAGAACACTGACATGGACACAGCTGGCTGCCTGTCAGAGGGGATGGCTGAATGATATATGAGTATCTTTGCTCAAACAAAGCAAAATCCGCCCACGTTTGCAAGGTGATACTATAGCCCCCGCTAATATCTCTGTTCACCCATTTTCCAAGCGTGTGAAGCATATCCGAGGAGCATTCTGCACGATGACAAATGTGTAGATTGTGTGCACATGTTTGTGCATTTTTGTTTGCTCTGAAAAACCTTCTGCAGTGAGATTAAAGGATGAAACCCGCCTCTGCAACTGAGCAAGCATCCAACAATTCCAAATTATTAATAATTCAACGTCTATCAATGTCCAGCTACTTACCCAGACTCCTTCAGTGTGGTGCAGCAGTGAAGATCTTTCCTGAGCCACCCCAGCATCAAACCACCATCCTTATTTTAATGAATCCTGCGACTGGAGTGCAGCAGAGTGATCCTGAAATGCAAGAATACTCCCACACATACAAACTCATTGCTCATTTTAAGTACAGACATAATCATTAGAGGTATAAAACACAATAGGGCTACACTCCATTAAAGGTTAGCACTGTAAATAGCAGCTGCTGGGTGATAATAAACTATACTGTGGGGGTAATTAAAGTATAAAATGCTAAAATTGCTGTAATACAGCAACAAAGCATAAAAACATTCTAAAGTTGGTATAATGCAGAGCCATTGTATACAAATGTAGAATCTGTGAGAAATGATCTCAAATCAACCAGCTAGTACTGATATGACTGATGTAGAGGAGAAGTGGTATTGATTGATTAAAGTCTCTTTATCATGTTTTATTGATTGTGTTTTGTTGGGCTGTGGAGTACAGCCACACGACCATACTCTCACTTTCAGTGAGGAGAAGACCAAGGAAAAAAATGCTGCTTCAGGTAATGAAATATGAGGATCTATCGAATTGGCAAAATAAATGCTTTGGAAAATATTGCTCTACAAAGCTAAATTGATGGGCTTCTAAATGATCATTATTTAGAGGTGGGGTGGGGCTGGTAGGGGCAAGCTAGAGTAGATGACATGGCTCAGCCCATTCAGCATTTTTCATGCAACAAGACACTACACAATAGCCACACCGTCTCTACATAAAAGACTGGGGAGAGGGGGGGAAGTGCATGCAGCAATATGTGTTAAGAAAGCTGGATCAATAACCAATCTAGGGAGCAGAGAGGGTCAGGCTGAGCATGTGGAGGTTATCATACACTGTACCATACCAAAATATGTATTATAGAAGAGTCCTATATGTATCGAGCAGCTTTGAGACACTATAGGGTTATACTGGAACTCAGGGACGTTTTATGACAGGAGTAGATTCAACCATGAGCTTGTTTTGTTCTATTTATCAGGCGACCAACCTAACTATACCAATGTGGTGGACAATACACTCAATAATAACCTTCATTGTGGTTAATACTTTACCAACACAGTGGACAATACACTCAATAATAACCTTCATTGTGGTTAATACTGCTTACGTTATTGTGAAAGAAACAAGTAGCTACTACTACATCTTCAGGGCAGACTGAATGCCACAGAGACTCAATTGGAAATGTGTTTGGAAGTGTTTACCATGCTAACTTTAATCAAAGAAAAGAAATGACATTTCTTCACACCACTGTTAATGCTAATGCTAGCCATGTAGGAATAAAAGTTAGAAAAAGCTCCTTTGAAAACACAGTGAGTTGACATCCGGTCTACAAAAGCAGGGTTTCTAGTCCTTTCATACCAGAACTATGACAACCTCAGTCAGGATTTTTTTTCGTCTGTGTTATTGTTAGTCTTTAGGTATGAATTATTCAGTATTGAATTGAAAGGTTATTTTCCAATCACCTATTTTTCCAGGAGTTATTCATGCGTCCACTCATCTGGACAACACACATTTCAGTTTTAGATAAATCAGACATTGTGTAATAAATATGAAACAAAAACATTCTTATGCTGTTCATTTTATACAGTGATACATTTTCAATTTAAGTTCCCCTCAAACTAATTGTCTTTGGTTTTCCACACATTTCTATTCCTCAGCATCCTCAGGTCCTCTGGACTGTCACTTCTTCTAACATTGTAAAGCCTGATCATTCACCTTCTTTTTCTGGGAAGTCATTAATTATCTATGCCACTGGCACCATCCTCACCTGACCTGAGAATAAAGGTATAGACCTTTCTGTCACACACATATGAGCTCCACAACATATAGACACTAACTAATACTTACAATATGGAGATAATCTGCAACAGTATTGTTTTTGGTACAGAAACTACCAGTTGCACTCCAACTTACATGGAAAAATGTTACTGCAACATGAATTATTTTCTAGAACGTGACAGTAAATTGCAGTAAAAGTATGCACTGAAGAATCGCAGCTGAAATAAAGTGACGCATGACGTCCCATTTAGTTGACAGATGAGTCATTGTTTTTCTCCCAAAATTAAACAAAAAGTACATAATATGTCCACTGTGACCATTATGCAGGGACGTGGTAGAAAGTTTTATCTCTAAAGCAGTGCATGCTGGGAAGTCTGTTCTGCTAATTCTTTAAAACATTTAATGAGGGGAGTGAACTCTCAGAAGTTTATTCATTCAAATCATCGAGTCAAAGGACATCAAGTTAGAACAAGTAATGAAAGAAAATGAAACATGTAAATTTGAATGAATTAATATTATATTTTCTTTAAATTAATGCTAAAAGCTTTGCCAGTTCTATTAAATTCCTGTATGGTTTCTTACAATGTGTAGTTATAGGGAGACTTGAAATACAACTGCAAAGCCTATGTTTGAGTTTTCTGACAGACAACTGAAACACAAAACATGCTTCATTAAGCAACAGCTCACCCAAATCTACAGCTATATACTGCCAGTCAGTGTGCCATAACCTAGGTCTGATTAGTCTGGTCCTCATTGTTGGTTGAAAACATTTGCACATTTACAAATAAATTCAAAGCTTAATTAGTCATGCAAAGGTAAATGCTGTGATGTTAGTGGATGACCCACATTAACGGAGTGTCAGTGTGGTGTGGTTTGATAGAAACTGGGTTTGTAGATCAGACACAAACCCACCGTGATAGAGTATGACTCAGCTCGGTGCTCTTTATTAACCTGATTGTCATTTATCCCAGCATGTCATGAAAGCATTTCACACAACACAGCTTTGGGTCATGTCTAAATGGATGAGAAAATTCAAGGAGGCGGTGGACACAAAGGTGTTTGTGATAGTTGTGAAGCATTTTCCATTTCTGCTTGAATAAAAATGTAGTAATTCTGCATTTTGGGTATCAACAAACTGCCCAGCTACATGAATTACGCACCTCATAATAATGTATTTTTCTTATATAATTAAGATATTACAACTATGTTTTAGAAGGGGAGATGTTATTTTTATTTTTTATCAAAAACATATACAGGCATAGAATAAGTTGGAATTCTGTATTTGTTTCAGTCAATTTATTTACCTAAAGTCCTGAAAACAAATCTACCTGACTCATTAGGAGAGCCCAACAGATACTAGATTTAGCATTACTCTCACTGTTGGACTCATGATGGACAATTTAAACACATCATCAAAATCAGTGCAGTGGAGCCAGAGATGTATTAATTTTATTGTATTAGGTAGGTACAGGTAGGCATAGCAACACATTATGAAATGCATGGCAAGAACTGTAACATGGTGGACATTCCCATTTCTCTCCAGTGTAAATGTGCTGCCTGCTAAAGAGATCAGATCAGCTCAATATCATTGGCACAAGGCAAACTGAGCAAATTAAGCTTGGGTCTCTGTATCCAACATGCCCTTTGCCCTTATTCAGTAGATCTCTTGGAAAGTGGTCAATCTGAGGCTGCCATATGTCCATACAGCTGTTGTCATTCCCCTTTAACTTGGTGCTGAGCCTCTTCATTGGAAAATAAACCCAAGAATCTCCCGTGGGTGTGTTTCCAACTAACCTAAAAAAAAAGCATTTCCTAGCCAGTTTGTTCAACTGCCTACAGCTTCTTACATCTATTTCTAGATGGCAGCCCTGATGGAAAGTGTTCCAGACCAAAATCTTTTCTTCTAATATTGTACCAATCTCATAAGTTTAGTTATGCACACACAGAACTTAGACACTTGGATAACTCTAAAAGCAATGTGTGCTGTATATGTTCCAGATGTTGAACACTAGATGCACGGCAAGATGATGATCTACCAGGATCTATTTTGTTTACAACATGAGGTGTGAGCTGTGTTGTCTGTGAAGTATATACAACATTATACTGTACTGAGAAACAGACTGAATGGTTCAGACACATCACATCCCTTCTGCTTCTGCTTCTTCAGCATAAACACTCTGAAAGTCTTCTTCACATCATTTAGTCCTTGAATACTATGTCCTTTACATCTCTGCAAGCTACTATAGAAATATGAGATAATAGCTTTACTTAATGTGAAATGAATTACAGATTTCTCAGTTGTTGCCAGCAGGGTTGCATCCTGTGTTAGCTTGAGTTCTATGCTGATAAAGTGGTGGATTTGAAGATAAGAGAAAAGGAAGGTTTTTGTTGGTGTTGTTTTTTTTCTTTCTTTTTTCAGACGTCCAAATGTCTTTTTAAGTTTTGTAAAGGACAGAAGGACACCGTTATCATCAAACAAGTCCCCCATCACTCTCACTCATTATCCCTTTTCACCTCTGAATTTCAATAACAGACTCCCCGATATCTTCAGAAACAAATGGTGATTAACCAATTTTGTATAATTAGAATATTACACCATAGGCATGCTTTCAATATAATGAGATATAAGTACAAAATACATAAAATGTGCTCTGGACACAGTTATTTACTTCTTGATGAACTTAAACAAGTTCGTTAGATACAATGAATTGTGCCTTATTTTCAGTGTTCACATGACCTGAGATACAATCGTTTGACAGCATAAAGAGAGTAAAGCATAAAGGGTGATTTTGGCAAGGCAATTATGAAACATCCTGATATCCCAGTTTCAACAGCTCATAATGCTGAAGAACTTTACTTTTCAACATGTAGAACAAAGAATAAATTGAGATCAGACTGCCGAGGTTGGTGAAAACTGCAGGACAAAAAAAAAACATCTGAAGAGCTTCAGGCCAACCTGAAACAATCTGGAGTGATAGCTTTAACATATAGCACCACTAAGCTAAGTTTGGCTCCATGTGAGAAGACCGAGGGGCACAATACACAACGAAAGAAAGACACAAAAAGATAGCACAAATGTCTACAATTAAAAAGACGAGCCACTGGACTGGTGGAACCAACAGTTTGTTTATAGGCAAAGAAATGAGACCCATCCAGCAAAGATCACCTATAAATGGCACCAAATGGTGAAGGTTGTGTTTACAACTGTTCACCACTGAGTCCTGAACAAAACCCATTTAACAACCTTTAGAGAGAGCTGAAATTTGTTACGGCAAATGGGAGTCCTGAAAACCTAGAGGAGCTTGAGGTTTTTTTTTTTTTTTTGGACTTCATGAATTACACACATGAAGACCAGGGGTTACTATAATGTGATTGGGATCTTATATGAAACATTTTATGCAGAACAAGATATTTAAAATCACCATTAAATTTGAAATTGAATCATGGTCCCAGGAGGATGAATGACGGCGAGTTTGCCACTCCCACCCACACCCACATGTCTCTTGGTATCCAAGATACATTTTTTACTGACTGAACAGAAAAAAATGTCATTAAGTTTGAAATGGAAACGTGAATCACAGATAATTTGTGACCCCTGACCTTTCATCTTTTGCTTATTTCTACATGTACACAGGAAATGTCGATTTTGGACTCTCCTGAGCACCACTCTCAGACCGAACTACTTACATTAAGAAATCAGTATCTGATATTGGAACAAAACAATTGCCCCTTACTGTTCTTGACCATCAGACTTTCTTATATCACCAACCTGAGACTGAAATATGTCTTTTAGCACCAGAAACACATTTAATTTCCCCTGAGCACTCCTACTATGGGATATAATGCACACTGCAAAAACTTTTAGATTTGTTGAAGTTCAACATTGTTGTTGAACAACTATAGCACACCCCTATTATGAATAAATATCAAAATATGGTTCTCAGGAATTCTTATATTCAAATTCAAGATGTGATGCTAACTCGTATTCACTGACTGATCCACAAAATTACAGTTTACCCCAGAAAATGACAGAAAACTCAGTGAACATGAGCAGCTCAGGCATGGTTTTACTCCAGTTCGGAAGTAACCCCACACAGAAGTAACCCCACACAGAGTCCAGCTGTATTTATGGTTCTGGTTTAACCAAAACCCCGGCATGCCAGCTCCAGAGCAGTGGGGGGTCTCTGCAGGAGTGACATGATGAACATGACCACAAATGCAATTTCAGTCTCAAATTTAGCAGCTTCAAAGCCTCAAGCTGTTTGCCTCTCCAGAATTACAGAGTATCAGAACAACTGTTGGTCACGTTATTGCTGTTTATTCCCACATGTTATATACAGTGTACAGTGATATTATAATAAAAATAAATCACATATAATCGCCTGTCAAAATCACTCATTTCAGCTATGATGTTCATATCTTATTGTACAGAGTATTTCTTTAATCTGAATGTACTGGGAGGATAAGGTTATTGATATGTTTTTAATCATTAATTATTACTGTCAATAAATCCACCAGAAACTACTTGGTTAACACTTTTGGTTAACACTTCTCTCTGTTATCTGGATGGATTCCCATCAAATTTATCAGACAGCAACATGTCAGTTTCAGAAAAAAATTGCAAAATCTTTGTTGATGCTCTGACTGCCATCGTCAGGTTTATTTGCTCTATAAATTAAGATCAAATATCTGAAAAAAAAAAGTCACTGATTCAACAGATGGTTTGTTAGACAGAAGCATTTGGTAAAGCTTTGTTGGAAACTGTTTGGAAAAAAGCAGGTGCTTTCAAATAAAAAAAAGAAAAAAGAAAAAAAGAAAGAAAGAAAAAGGAAAAATGCTTGGGAAGTGATTGGATGAACCCTACATTCTGTTTTTATTAAGACACACAAGCTGCCGTCTGTACGGTTTGGAAGCTGTCCACTGTGTCAGTAGATGATTGTTACCATCATTGTGAGGAATATTTGTTCACAAAAGGCATTCTGCAGAGTCTGGTGGTCTTGTTAAAGATGAATGTCCTCAGTTGGAATGAATGGAGTTTAAGCTGTGGACCACAGACACGAAGAGACTACACATGTACTTTAAATGTATTTTAACATTGTTGGGTTTTGCTATTTTAATGGGATTTTTGGGTAGAATAGAATAAGTCTTATCTGTTAAAACCATATGTATGTAGTCTTTGTGGGTAGTGAACTACATGTAA
The DNA here is from genome assembly GCA_900303245.1 of Selene dorsalis. Lineage (NCBI taxonomy): Eukaryota > Metazoa > Chordata > Actinopteri > Carangiformes > Carangidae > Selene > Selene dorsalis. Next base: position 22,176 of record OMNW01035541.1, on the reverse strand, counting down.
TTACAAACCCTTTTGGGCCATCAAAGGAAAGGCTTGACTTTTTATTTGTATTTTACCATTGCCAGTCGACTGTAATTGAACAATCTTTCACCAGCCCCGACCGCTGTGAAGATTTGCCCTAACAACGAATTTGTCAGGCAGTCTCCAACACATACATGACCTTTGCATGGTGCATGTGCAAAAGGGTGGGTGTTGCTCGGTGGTCACACAGCGACAACATCATAATGGAAAATCTTCCCAAATGCCAATAAATGCATGCACTTAATTAATATTTGTAAGGCTATAGAGTCCCTTCTTATTTTCCTTCATTCTTCAACCACTTTGACAGTGAAAAGGGTTTTACATTGCATTCTCTGAGGTAGGTCTTTAAAAGTCTTGTGTATAATTTGTAAACACTGTTGAAAACCTGATAAAACGTGTTCAGAAAGATGAAAGACAGGTGACTGAGGTTTGTTAGATAAATCAGGCTGACCACTGAATTTTTTCTTTCATCGGTTATTGTGCGGCTGAATGGGAGCAGGCATGATAACTGACATTGGTTGCTGACTCTGTTATGATACTGTAGGTGAAAATAGGTGAGTTGGTTAAATGGTATCACCAATATGCTAAAATGTCTGTTGTTCTGAGCTTTACACACATAGATACTTTGTTTTCAAGAACACGTTGCCCTAATTCTCAATAAATCAAGATTCTGAGATTGAAGTTCTGAAGTTGAAGTTCTTTGATATGAATTCTGTTGCCTTCACCTCGTCACGAACATACAAATTATGAGGCCAAATTAAACAGCTGAATGCAAAAGATAGGGAGATTACCATAAGTGAAGGTAGAAACTATTTTTATATCTTAATTTTCTCTCTCAGATTTTCTCATGTTTTCATTTGCATTTTGATTTACACATTTCAATTCAACCATTATTGAATTTCCTTTTGCACTTTCCACTTTCTTTTCTAATATGCAGTTACAGCCTCGTTAGCCAGACAGCTAAAATATCACATAAATTCTGACTAAAATCAGAAAAGTAGCACAGAGCCCATGCAAATAATAGATGGATGTTTCATTGTTTTATTAGTTGGACCTGAAGGAATATGACTAGATTCTAGGTGTTATGTGTGCATACATGTTGAGTACATACTTTAGATGCTTTATGCTTTTTTTAGATGCAGATTTGCAGTCTTTAGCTGCAAACATGTCCAAGATTAGACTGTTTAATTGGTTTCACATGTAGAACTCTTGGTCTGTACCATCCCTAATCTCACAAGGTCTGATATAAAAAACACAACAAGAAATGCAAATACTTCTGACATTTATCAGATATTAGCCTAATCTCAAAAACAAGACTTGTGTCAGGTGCTATGTTTGTATTTCTTTAAGAAATATAAGACAGCGGCCAAAGTAGCTCACTTGGTTAATTAAAACTGGTAAGAGATCAATAAAGCTCCCAGTCGCTCTCTTCTAATTCTCCAGTATTAATTAAATATACTCACTTTGAAGAGTTTTCTCTTCTGTATCTAGTTAATTAGAAACAGTGAAGCAGCTCCCCACTAGATGACTGAAACAACAGTAGATTAAATTGAGCCACGGGATCTTAATCAAAACATTAACAGTGAGAGATTTTGCACTAATAAAATCTAAAAGAATTGGTATGATGCAACTAAATCAGTCAGTTTGGTCCTGCAAGGTTGAGGCATTAGCAGTGGCTTTCCATTTCTGTTTTGTTTTCCCCACCAATCTGGTTTCACAGTCAGAATTAAATGACATGTTAGGGGTCTGGGACAAAGCAGCACTGCCCTGAAATTGTTCCACAGTGGCCTAAAGCGCAGGAATATGAGGCAAATGGCTTTCATTGCATCATAACCTTGACCGCAGCAACTGCTCTGCTTTGAGCTTCGGCCATTGATGCACTCGAGGGCCACTTTGTGCCAGTATTACCCCTCCATGTCATCCTGCCATCACAGTGCAGCAAGCCCAGTGGCAAAAAATAATAAAATGAAATGTCAAATCAAAGAAAGGACAGAGAATGGTCTTTACCACAGGGCTTAGATTTTTGAGTGAAATGGAAGAGTGGATTTACGGCTGCTATTCTCTGCATTGGGCGGATATGCTGCAAATTGAGTCAATGAAATATGGAATCAGCTGAACTCACACTGAACATGAACAAAAACATAACATTACAACTACATGTATTGTGGAACAATACAACTGCTATGGTAAAAAGTTTAAATAGATCAATGCCTACATTACCAACAATGCTATGGTTCGCGCACGCAAAACTGGTGATCTACTAAGAGTAACCCGCTAAATGACAACACGTGCAAACAGTATTTAAATGAGGACAGAGAGCTGGATGGCCACAAACACAGAATTAAATTTGATCCGATAGATTAATAGAGAGGCAAATCAACATATTGTTGAGCTGCAGCAGAAGAAAAGGTGGAGGATTATCTGTGAGAAAGTAAATGTGGTAGTTAAACAAGAAGAGAACAGATGAAGTGAAGAGAAGATGAGGAGATAGGGCGAAGAAGAAAATGTGGTTTATCATAAAACCTCAGCAAACATGGAAGAGCTGCTCTGATCAGTGATGAGCAGCAGGTGCAGTTCACTGTAGCTGAGCAGGTAACTGGGATACCTGCTGCCATTCACTGGGCTGGAGGGGCAGCTATGGCGCAGAGCTCAAATGGGACACACTGGGAGCTTGACCTGACCAGAGGGATCAAAGACGGGGTGAAGGCAGCAGTGATGTCTGTCAGTCCTGGTCCCAGAGCTGAGCAGCCAGGTGCTGGAGAGGAGAGACGTGCGGCATGCGTAACGGCGCTCGAAGGACTTTTAACACACCTGAAAAACTGCTACAGTTCACTGGAATGACCCAGACACGAGGAAATGCAGAGATGAAAGATCTTTTGCCCTGGTAGATATTAACTCAATAACTGCAGCCATTTGTGCACAAAGCTGCTCCAGTTAAGACTTGCCTTTCAAACATTATAAATAAAGATGCAAAAACAGCCACTGCAATCAGTTTCAGGTTTGGTAAATCACACTGCAGGCACTAAATTAATCTATTTGCATCTATTCCTCCCAGTATTTTGTCCGTTCTGGCACAAACGCCCATTAAGGCGAACGTGCTAAATGGGTTTCGCGTGCTACTTTGCCCGTTTAAGAGCCACAGTTAGTAGATCAGCGTCAGCATGTTTGCACATGCAATCAAGTTTGCACATGATTTTACACACACAAACCTTTAGTAAATCAGGCCCATTGTGTTTACATGACAAGAAGTTATAATATGCCAATTGATACACACTCAGTGACTCCGTATCGGAAAGTGATGAGACAGGCCATATAAATAAGGCAGTTTTAAGTCCCACAGTGAGTAACCTCTTATCTTCATTACTGCATTATGTTCCTTTCCTTGTTTTTGCTTTTGTTTGCAGCAAAAAGAAGACAATCCTAGTAAATAACAATGTAAATAAATAAAACCTCAGTGGCATCAAGTTTGGTTGTTTGGTTGGAGGACACTGCTGCTAGAAATCCCTCCTTTAGTTATCAAGATACACACAGTGTACTTTGTACTTTGTAGACTTCATTAATGATAAATCACACAGACTGAAAAAGGTGAAATATTTCCTTGTTTTAGTGTTTTAGTATAGTGGTTACCATGGTTACCATTACAACACACGTCCTTGCATTACATTACATGTAGTGATCCCAATTCTGATCTTGTTCTGACCAGGTTGAGAGGTGATTCTGAACCAGAAGCGTTTTTACATCAAAATTTCAATAAACACATGTTTTTTCGAACCAGGTTTCTACATATGCAACGTGCACGGCTGGAATTATTGATTGTCTTAGTCTTATTACTATGTAGCCTAAAGCTTTTTGATATCAACCTTCATCAGTCAAGAAACAAAACACTAAACAGTACCTTAAAAAAAGACATAAAAAGATCAGTAAAAAAGACATTATGTGAAATTAAATGAAACATATTAGACATACAACAATGTGAAAACCTTGTGTTGTGAGACAGATTGCCCTCCCCCTACCCACCAAGACATGCTGCATGCTGGTGCACCTCACACTCTTTGTTCATGCTGTGATATTATCAACACTCCATGGATCAAGCAGTTGTGGCAGCCTCCAGAGAGTCCAGATGCTGCCGGGAGGACCTCTGTTGACCTCACAGTAGACCTGGGATCAGTGTACTGTGGGCCTGCGATGATCATCCTAGGGCCCTTTTAGATGAGGTGTGCATAATGGGGAGGTTTTTCTCACTGAAGGATGAATCAATGTGGCATGAAGAAGAGAATTTCCACCCCATTTCCCCCCCTGATTACCCCACCACATACAGCTCCTTAATAGCTTGTTGTGTGTCATAAATCTCGTTTTACCACCATAGCATCACAGATGTATTACAGTGTATGCCTTACATATTAAACCAAAGGTGTCATTGGGATTTGGTGCTGGTGGTATGATGAAACAGAACTGTAAGGCAACATGTTTCATTTGTGGACTTGTCTTAGTCAGCACTGGAAGCCATGATGTGCAGCCAGCCTGCTTATCTTTAAATAGCTCTCTGGTTTATAATAAAACTGTCCCTGCATGGGATGGAGTGAGGGATGCTGCTGCTTTCACTTCGCAGGTGGGACTGCACTGGACGAGCCCCCCCCCCCCGGCCAAACAGAGAGCACAAACTGTAGGCGCACTGCTCAGGGGTAAACGGGAGATGCTGTCAAGGAGATGAGGTACCAGTCAGAGGCTGAGCTGGATAACATTATAATAAAATTACAGCTGGCAGAAGTTCCACCTATTTTACCTTTTTATTACATTTACAACATAGAATTATACTGTTTATACTGTACAGCAAACTGTTATTTAACACACCTAGCAGATATTGAAAGACATTAACATTAATTTGGATTAGTGTTTGTGGCCAGCTGACAAATCCAAGTTCAATTTTGACTCTTGGAGGTCTATTTTTGTTTCCCGGCAAAGGCCAGTAATGATTACAAAGCAGCTGACTGAGACCCAAAATATGTAAAAACCAAGACAGCAGGCTAAGGCCTTGTTCAGACCGCAGCCCAAATACGATCTTTTTGCAACTCTGATCAGAATCCTGTCTTACTGACTGATTTGGATCTTCACCAATCAAATGGGCTCCTCTCCTCACCTGTAAACACGCTGTGGGTGAGGCACACTACAATTTGGTCATTTTATATTTCAACATGGACGAAGGAGACAGACGGCCAAACTTCTCCCAGGAGGAAACTGATGTTTTGGTCCAGGAGGTCCAAGCTCACAGTGGCCGAATATATGGTTACCTGAACAGACCTCCCTGGACTGATGAAGCAAAAGTAGCCTGGGAGGACAAATATGGTTAATCAGGTTTGTCCTGATACACTGAGAACTGCTGCCCAGTGTAAAAAAAACAAGAACACCCTTTTTCCACTAAGAAAGACACTCACATTTAGAAACCTATATTTAAACCCTGTGTAACAAAGATGAGTAGTGTGCACAGATAACAACATAAACAAATACCATGTGTAACAGGGATGAAATCTGAAGCACCTGTGTGTAAAGGACGCATCACCAAGCTCCGTGGCCTGGACCTTGGCGGCGAGCGTCTCTCTTTTTCTCTTTTCTTTTGAATTTCCTGAGATGCGAGATGTGAATATATACTCACTATCTGATGCCGAGGCTGTTTGTGTTTGGCTGAGAGATGTGAACTTCTTAGTTTGCATCACAGTTTCAGCTGTGTTCATTCAGTCAGGTTGAGTTTCCAATACGCGTGCCAGCTGCCTTTGATCTGACATCAGATGTGACGGGACAATCAATATTATAGTTATAAATTCATGTGCTGATTCAGATAGTTGCACTGAATAGTGGTTGTTGTGATTATTTATTGCATTGAAATGTGCCTGACATTCTGGAGACCTGCCTGTGAGGTTTTGGTGAAATGTGTGCACTGTGCGCTGGTCAGCCAAACTACCACTTAACCAGCTGCGCTCCATCTGCGCCTGAAGTAGACCAGGTTGGGGTTGGCGAGCTTTCAGCGCACTTTCGGCGCAGCCTTTTGGCACGAAATTGTCGTTGCGCCGAGCTGAATCTGTCGACATCTCCCCCCACTGCGCCGCCGCACCCATCTCGGTGCACCTCGCTCACGCCTGGTACAAAATTAGAGTCCTACGTGTCTTTTTTGCTTGATAATATTCTCTCCTTCAGCGCTCACATTCTCACTATATGCTATTCTGTTGTCGGTAAACACATGCGATGATGTTGCAACGCTGCATGTCAAATTATCAGATGTTTTTATCGAGCCGTTTTCTTATCGCTGTTTGTGTGTTGGGGGTCCTGCTGCTGCTGCTTAAAGAAACGGAAACACTATAAAGTGACATAAAAGTCGCATCAAATCTGCCTTAGTTGTTCACACTGGGGTCCTAGATGCAAAATCGCTGTTCGTCAGTCACGTTACAATACACCTCCATTCGACATTCATAATCTGAGCCGATGCTGGAAATGTGTCGGCCACGACACAATCGTGTGAAAATGGGCCTGAAATCGTGTGGTCTGATCCTGCCTTCAGGAAAGCAACCTGTCACTTTATAGTAATTCAACTCTTCAACAAAAAGGTTGATTAGAGCAGCAACTTTACAATAGGATAAAAAGGTGTTAAAAACTGTTCCTCTCCTCTCCCTGCAGCTTCCACTCTCTCTGACTTTCCTCTCTTTCCCTCTTCCTGTTTAGCATAACCCATAACTAGATGTTCCTACTTCTCTCCCATCCCCCATCTCCAATAAATATTTTAGCAACATAACAACCAGCACAAGGTATACATGACCTACTAGCTGCTGAGAAGATTCACTTCCTAATGCAGTTGCAAGTGAGAAGAACTCTTGTTCACTTTTGCCTTTTCATACAATTAAACATTTTCAGAATCTTGTGATATTTTACTTGATCATGAATGTTGTTGCTGTGCAGATCCATACATTGCAAATTCTATTTTGCAGCAGCTGAACACCTCTCTATTGTCAAGAGAAACGATACCTCACATGTACTTCTGAAGCTTTGTTCACAACACATCTCATTGTCTCCTGTGTGGAGCAATACACAATGAAGGTTGGCACTGGATGTAAATGGTGAGATGCAGAATTGTCCGAAATGGACGTGTGTAATTCCAAGGATACTGGGCTATTTTTGCCAAGCGATGAGATTCACCAGGAGAGAGGGTGAGAGGGTGAAACATGGGAGGTTTTATACACCTTGTGTACTGTTTGTCAGGTGGTTGAATAAATTTGGAAATGCGTTCCCCACACACCGCTTCATCATCGGTTTGCATAAAAAATCATTCGTGTGCAGAAACTGTTCTGGAGCCACATCCTAACATAACCTCCACACATAACATATTAACTATTGATAATTATTCAGTTTTTACGGTGCATTTCTATTTTAATTGACAGTTTTTCTAGCAGTCAAAGCACAGGTTATGTGATGCTACTCAGCCAACCACTGAAACAAGAGTCAGTGTGAGACACACACATGGTGAGATGTGTTATGACACTGTTCAATGTTGCATATTGTGTGTAGTGTGCATATTAACGTACGGTTTATGTGTCTTTCTGAAAACAACTCAATATGCTGTAGTACATATGCCAGGCCTGTAGTGGTGCTGCAACACTGCCATACAAACACCAGAAACAGAGAAAAGAGTGGAAAGCTTGTGCACTGTAAGCAAACTACATTATATGCAGGGCTCTAAATTAACTTGTAAAGTTGTATCCATCTCCATGGAGACACTGTATAGTAACTGCTAAAGCCAGAGCTGGAAACATTGGAAAAACTAATAGAAAATGGATCGGTTTGTAGTTAATTTTGATTTATTTGGCGCTCTCAGTTTTGATGAATGGTTGGAGGACGTAGAAGAAGAAGAAGAACCAAACAACAAAAAATAAGAGATTTGTGCCAGTTTCACACGAAGAGCTCAGTCAACTTAAATTGTCCAGGAATGAACAGAGTACGAATCGATCAACATCTTGCGTTGTCAGATGTTTTCAGGACTATCTGAAAAGCGCTAAGCAAGATGTAGAGTTTGTAACCGTAACAAGAGAAGAGCTAAACAGGTTATTTTTGTAAACGGAGAGGGTGAAATGTCTGTTTATGAAAATAGCCAGCCACATGTAAAGGTAGTGTGAGATTAATCGGTCAGCCTTAGTGAGAGACAATGGCTGTATTCAAAACGACGTACGACCGTACTGCCTACTACACACTGCGTTAGCTGTATACTGCATACTTAATGTGTGATTCAGTATGCCATTCCGGCGGACCGACACTGTTCACACCGCAGTACACATTGTACAAGTTTCCCAGAATGTATTTTGCTCCAACCGACAGCGATAGCGGTGAAACAGGCTAAAAGCTGTTTTAATGTCCGCTGTAGAGCTGTTAATATGTCACTTTATTAAGTTTTAATATTTTTTCATGTAAGAAAGTAACTGTGTAGATCCCCAATATGTGGCCAGTTTATCTAAATAATGCCTGTTTGGAAGTTTGGTCCGGTGTTTTTGGAGATGTGAAGAGCCACCTGTGGAGCCAGCTGACCGGGAGCAGCGGGTCATCTCAGAGGCAGCAGCTGGTCTCCTGAGGTGATCGGCTGGTCAACCTCCGTCGTCTAGACTTTTCCCAAATCACTACGACATCTGGGAATTTTTCACTTAGTGCTGATTTAGCTTTTGTTTGCATACTGCATACTGCATACTACATACTACGTTTTGGTCAAATCAGTACGTACTAGCAGTATAGTATGCGGTTATAAAATACAGCCAATGCCAGAGAAATAATGGAAAGTGGAGTAGGAGGTGTTAAAAATGTTCAGCTGTTAAGATGTAATGAGATTGTTTATCATAGAAATGGTTTAGACTGTTGGTTAAAGCTGGAGTTGACCATAAAGAAGAAAAATGTTCAAAATGCAAAGCCCTGACAGTGCACATATCCATACACATCGCAGTAGAAGTCAAACAAGTTGAGTTTGGAAGAAAATCAAAGCTAAAGGATAGAAATGAATTTGTATCAATTAAAACACTTTGCAAACATGAAATAAATCACAGCCTGAGCCCATCGATCCTCTCTGCGAAGAGTGTGGCACGGTGAGCTTAAGCAATATTTTCATTAGGCCTCTGCCTGTAAGCTCCATCTTACAAAAGCTCTCACACTCATTACTCAGTTTATGGGGCCCAGCGGGAAATGTTTATTTGTCAGAAGGGCTAAAAAAACAGATTGCGCTTTAACCTTAAATTAAATAGAGTTCGATACAACACTTGGCATGTCTCAGTGCAGCAATAGAGGTGAAAGTAGATTTAGTCACTCTACTCAGCAGCGCTGTATTTGCAGAACTTAGTGTAAGTCACATTTTACACTTCCAACGAACCAATTACTGATGTAAGACGGCCATCCTGTTGCTTTTATGTCAACTTGTTCCACAGAGAGAGAGAAGTGCAAGAGTCTGTAAGAGAATACGCGGGCTGCTCACACAACTTCAGCTACTTTAATAGGCAGTGGGATTTTTCTTTGCTGTCAGAGCTACATATGCAAATGTGACAGCAATGTACCAACTGGTCATGAGGAGCAGTAGGAGAGCTCTATGCATTAGTCATCCCCGCAGAATGAACCACTCTGACAGAACCACTAATTAATGGTTAAAAAAAGATTCAAGAGTGATTTCCATCCAGCTCTCCTCCACCTAATCAGTTTATAATAGCGTTTTCGTCCTCCGGGATGATAATGTCTCTCAGATGTCTGTGTGCTCTGTCATTAAGCTCTTTGCAGGAGTTGGAGTGGATTTGTCTGTAGGTGTATTGTGGAAATGGCACTTTCACTGTGAGGGCCATAGTAAATAAGATAAAGGAAGAAGCTCATGTCAGCGCACAAGGGTCAGTTTGTTTGAGACACTATGTGATGACATAACTGAATTGGACAAGACTGTATCTCCTGTCACATGCCTAGGTTTTCTTATTTAATTACTATAACCATGACCGAGTGTGTCAGTGGTCTGACTCTGGACCTTTGCATTAACTTTAACCTTCAAATGAAAAATGGAAGTTGGTGCCTTTACTGTCCAAATGAAACAAAATGTGTGGCCAGGGTTACAAAGAATATTTGAATTGAATCCTACATATTTAATTGGATTGCTTCAAAGTGTGTGTGTGTGTGAGAGAGAGAATGCAGGCCTCGAGCCCCCACCCCCCTCACCCACCGCTGCTGAATCAAGAGGATAAGGGAGAAATAAAACTCGATATCAACTGCAGTCTCGTATGCCAATTTTTTGCCAACTGAAATCCACACACACCTCCCATCATGTCACTGTGTTACAGCTCACAGGGGCAGTGTGGTGCAATATGATGAAGGGTTAACTGGTAGCTTCTGTGGTGAAATGTACCTAAGTGCATTTATTGTAGGTTATGTTCCACTACTGTTTGGTTTGTCACACAATACATCAGTGTTTGATTGAGGTGTCTTTCACATTTCAGCCTCACAGAAAGACATTTCATGTTTTAATCTGGTTTCATTTAATGTGAAACGTCATCCTCTCTCATATTCTCTTTCTCCATCATTCAGTAAAAGTGCGTATAAACTTGCTACTCAGACGTTCCTTCCTTTCTTGGCGTCATGAACCCGATGGTCAGTCTTCACCCACTGAAAAGTTACTGAGCTTTCCTGCCTCTTCACCACTGTGTTTTTCCTTCCTAATGTTTGCAAATTGTTCTGTTGTTCGCTGCAAAAGTCCCCATCAGTCTTCATGTCTTCCCATTATCTGAGAAAGTGAGGACCCAGTCCATTTGTTTTAATATTGATAGAAATGTCCCCACAACTACTGCAAAAACATTTAGTTGTGACAGTTTTCTGCATGAGGGCCAGTACAGCACAAATCAGGGTTCTCTTCAAAACTGAAGTTGAAGAATGGGTCGATATTGAACGCGTGTGATGTAACTCCAAACTTTGAATCTGTACGTTTTGCCATGTTTTTTGGAGTTGTACTGTTTATTTTGTAGGTCAGCCTTTGAAACTTGCCCTTGGATTTTGGTGCAGCGAATGTTACTGGAGCTTATGCAGGCAGAAAGACTGACACTATAATACTGAGGAACCAGCAAAAGAAATTGTGTTGACATTAATAGAAAAATAAGAAGAATATTATTATATAATACAATATAATAAAAACAGGAAATGTAGCACAAATAGTTTTACAAAAAAAGAATTTTCTTTTTTACCTGCATCAACGTCAGGTGTTAAAAGTATTGATGTAACATAAAAAAGAACACTGGAATTGTGTCAAATGAGACAAAATAATGATAAAAAATAGTAAATCATTAAAATAAAATAATTATAGAATGCATAAAATCAGTAAGACATACTTATACGAGGCATTTAGAAGAAAAGACGAAAAAAAGCTTGAATCCAAAACCATGATAACATCCAGCAGTTTCCTAAGGTTATGCAACACTGTTTCCCTTTTAAACTGGGGACATACTTGATTTCACAGTTGTTGCCACTTTGGAAAAGACTTGGAGTACACGCTAAGCGACTGGCTTCAGAAGATCTTTTAATGACAACTGGAGATCACAGACTACACAATTTGTCAAACCAACTGAAGCCACCTGAACGCACCAAACTTTCGCGAACACTCTCGTGGGAGTGACAGTTTAAAGCAACACTATGTTTCCAAACACGGATAGCTGAAATATCGGAGAGGTGTTGTAGAATTTTACAACTCCCCACCAGAATTTGATAAACTTGACAAAGAAATGCAATAAGACGAGACAGAAACTCCACTACTCACTGATGCAACACATCTTCAAAGAAACCAAACAGTCACTTTTCTTATTACACTGGAGTTGTTGCATCGCAGATATCGAACACTCAGGTTTGTGAGAAACGTGTCTATTAATAAACAGCATACTCTGTAGTAAAAATGTGGACTTGATAATGTCCCACAGCCAAATTCTTTTTTTCTGCTTTTTAGTGTAATTGATTTATTCTAGCTGAGTATTAATTTACAATTTAATAATTAAAAAAAAATAAAGAAAATCAGCAGAGGAAGGAGAAGAGTGAAGATTAAAGCAGTGTGTTTTTGTGTGTGTTTTCAAAGTTTAAAGACTCTGCCCACAGGTCATGAGAAGAGTAACTCATAACTGGCAAATAAATGGGAAATATGTAAATGACAGAGGATTCAGAGCAGAGTGGGATGCCTT